>OMNM01064033.1:1593-12672 GCA_900302745.1 Parablennius parvicornis | reverse complement strand
ATATATGTGCCGTGTCGCACATCTTAAATTCTTATCTGTTCCATGTGAGGACCATCAACCTTTTCGGTATCTGGGCAGTCGCCACAGAACCTGTGACCCAGTTGCTCAGAGTACAGCTTGAATGTAACATTTCATGGACAAGTGACTGTTCAATCTTGAGAGTCATCCATGGAGAAATTCGACCTATACCAGAAGAGGGAGGGAATTAGACAAGCCTGACTACATCTTTAGATCTTTATTGCTGTACTCTTGAAAACTTCTGCAGGGCTGTTGAGTCCGATATGGTGCAGTCACAATTCCTTTTCCACGTTTCACACGTGGTGTAAATTAAAAGATGCAAATGTTCTGAATTTCCTCTTTTGCTTTCGCAATAATAAATAAATACATAGAATGATGGTTTCTAAGGCAATTAGCTTCCTATGTTTATGCAACAGGCGGTGATTTCTTCAAATACAGTGAGGAATCTACGAGCGCACAGGCCGCAGGGTAAATGTGATGAGAAAACAAAATGATCACTCACAGACATTTAGCATGTTAATGAGATTTCTGTTTGCCACACAGACTTCATAGACTCTCTTTCTTTTGCTGTCTTCTCTCATAGAATCGATCAATGTCTACACATCCTGGATTTCAGCATGAAATGATTTAAAAAATGGGCCTTCACATCGAATCTGTTTCTTTCTGTCTGCCGGCCATTTGACAAGACACTACAACCTCATTACCCAGCAGCACAGGGGACTTGCTGGGACACCGTGATACTGCAGAAGGACACAATACACAATATGAACTGGAAAAAAAAACAAAAAAAAAAACGCTTTTTACATTTGTTTGATGTGTGGAAAAAAGGTTAATACAGCAGGAGTTTAAAATAATTGGGATGATGAGCCCCCATATCCCCCACATCTTATTTTCACAAGATAATATTGTTAAGAGGTCGATATTCTAGTACTATGCTTTTGTAGCAATCTTATATTATTTTCATTCAAGTACTGTTAGGTTTTAAAGTGTCATTTAAGACATTTCAAGTTTTGGTGAAGTTAGGACAGAACTCCTCTCTGGTGCATTGAGTCAATGTTTGCTGTAGGATTTAGGCTCTACTGTAGTTTGCTGAGCAGTTGAATCCCATAAATCTTTACTTATGTTTTCTAGCAATGGCTGACACATTTCTCTATAAACTGCCTCAATAATCCTAGTTTTTGACAAACTAATGTTAGATACACCATACCTCTCATGTTGCACTTGCTCTTTCTCCACGAAGAACATTCAGTTGAGGGCACCTCTTAATGTTTTTCACATTATAAGATGTTATTGTTACCAGGCAATAAAAAGCATAACTCTTCTCCTGCTTGTTAGATGACTTCATTTTGACATACCTGTTAGGTCTTCATACATAGTCTACAAATGTCAATTCACATGTTTTAAAAATTAGTATTAGTATTAGTTTATTTAAAAGGGGACAGAGCAATTTCATAAAACACATGATTACACATGGTTAAAAAAGCCAGAATTAGCCAGAAGGCTAGTTTTCATCTGTAGTCCCCTGGCCATGATGTAAAAAAGGCATTAAAATTACATTTGAAAATAAGGATTTGGAGTAAAAGAGAAGAAAAGTAAAGAAAAAGAAAGAGAGAAGAGAAAAGATAATAAAAAGAAAATGTGTAATTGAATAACATGAATATTTGATCATAACTTCTTCCAAAAGAAACTGGAAATAAAGAAAATCATTTTAAGAAGAGGCATCCCCAAGACCCCTATATTCCCCCTTGCTGATGATTTCTGCCACCCCAGTGTGTAGTGCTTGTTAGAGCCTGATATGTAACAACAATCCTGAATTGTTATAACATATAATTTTAAAAAACCCAAAATGTTATAACTCATCAATAATTTAACCAAAGTGCTGAATATGAAATGTAATTTTAAAAAAATGTAAATAAAACCCAAAATATAAAAAGTGGTCAATGATGTAGCAAGACCCTGAGACCAAAACTTAAAAACGTTTAACATTACATTGTGGGCAGGCAAAATAGTATTCAGTAATCATAAAGTGAGTCAATGATTTATGGATTGGACTTGAACTTGACCTGCTTCAATAACATTGATAGAATGAGAAAAGTTTAAACATTTTTTTTACATATATAGTTTAAGGTATTTATGTAAGATTGCTGTTGCCCAAGTCAGTAATAGTTTTCTGTTGTCTATATTCTGCGGTCTATTTGTCCAATCATCAGTTCAAAATAATGTATAAGCATTAAACAGATCACATTTAAATTGTTGTTAAATCGTATTACATTATTAGCCAGTGAATAAATTTGGGGTTTTATAACATTAAAAAAAATACATTTCAGGCTCAGCATTTTTGCTACATTATCAACCAATTATTACATTTAAGGTTTTATTACATTATATTTTAAAACAATTTGGGTCATTGTTACATATTTAGGCTCTAACAGGGCAGACTGGCTACAATGAAATATACTACCAAAGATGTATTAGTGTCACACACAACACAGAGGCAGGTGCGATTGAAATATAACAAAGGAAAAGATTTGCTGTTATGGCTGTGAGTGATTCAGCAGATTTATATTTTGCTGTCCCACATGCTTCACGTGTGGTGAAACTGAAGCTCATCAATGTGATGATGGATGTCGTGTTGTGACAGCGGATCAAGTCAGTGGTGAACACTTCAGCTCCTCCCCTTCATCACTGACACCGTGATAACTGCTTCTGTCTCCTCGTAGTAGTTATCGAGACAAAACTTCTCTGACAAAGCTCTGGCTCCAGTTGTTGGGATCATTCACTCAGCCGACGCTTTTGGCAACCGTGGAGCCATTTGTATTCCAGCGCATGGTATAACCATGTGCTAGAGTGACTCCATAACTGTGCGCGTTATAGTGTGTGAGCAGAGTGACGAATGTTTCTCACCAAGTGGGCCATTTATCATGCCCGGCTGCCCTTCTAGTTAATGAAGTCGGGGAGCCTCAGAGCACATAGAGCACTCCTCTCCACCAACATGGACAAACAGGAGAGCATGAGCGATCACAATGCCCCAATTGCTAAAGCCACCCCTCCTTCTTTGTCTCCCCCCTCCCCCCCCTTAGTCCACCAAATACAAAAGAGTCCTCTCGACACCAAATAATTTCGGAGCTGAGAAGCAGCTGTGGCACACTCTGGCCACCTCCGATTCAGCTGCTCATTGCAGACCCAATTCTGGCTCCTCTTGAGCACCTCGATGATGAGAAAATAAGCACATCTTTGCAACATGAGTCACACGTAGGAGATAAGACGGAAGATTGGAGGAGTCTTTTCCTAAGTAGTGGAGTCCAGCATTGAGAATCATGAAAGACCTACTCCAACACCATCATTATCTTCACAAAATGATTGCCGATGTGAGAAACATTTAAAGGAGGGGTTGCCATTAGGCAAAAAGAAGATTAGATATTTAGTCATTGTCCCATCCAACCTGTCAAAACTGCTGTGCACAGTCAAAATTAAAGCCACGAAACTGTTAGTAGAGGTGACAGGAAGTCACACATGTGCAAGTCATGATATACCGGTATCTCAACTCTCATGTTTCTAAATCTCGCTAATGTGGCACTCCATCATCACAACATAAATACAAGTTAAGTAGAAAAAAACAGTATGGATGCAAAAAGCTGCAGTTTCCTCTGAATAAATATAATTTAAAAATTACATGGCATTTTTGTTTTTTTACAAAAACACAAAATACAAGCAGAACTGCAACTGTCAGTCATTAAAACAATTAAAAAAAACCCCTCAAACTTCTGTATAAACTGCATTAAAACATTGTTTATTTCAGGACATCACACGACATGAAGCCATGTTAAAAACTAAACACAGAGCTGTCAAAGTGGCCACATTTACGAAAAGAAGCGGGGTCTTTTCATCATATCTGTTCAGCAAAAACACATCAAAAGCACTTACAACTACTCCTGGCAAAACATCCAAATATCAACCAAAAAGCCACGCTCTTCTAAAACACATGAGTACAAGCACCATTCCAATCAAAATTCAACCCGCATGTTGTAATATTTAATTGCTATTATTAGGACACTAATAGCAACCAACACACTAAGTTGTCATCATAACTGTAATATGAATGAACACACTTGTTGCAGGTGATTTAGGTTCTGAGGTACAGTTACAAGCCTTTACATGGCGACTCTGCTCCCAGAGGTATTATGTGGGATTCAGGTCTGGATAAAGTGTTGGGTACTCTATTTGAGGTTCCCCAGTCTCCAAATCTATTCCCAAATGATGCCACTTCAAGGAGCTGGAGCATTGTCATCATGAAAATAAAGTTAGGCCTGTGTTGTTCATCACTTGATGATGAACAACTTGATGCAATGAGCAATCACTTGATGTTCTTCAGGTGGCATGATCTATCATTCAGAACGTGTAGTTCTGTATTGACCACACACATCTGCCCAAACTGTAACACCTTCACCACCAAACACTCGTCTAGTAACAAGTCATGCATAGAGCTCTCCTTGATGTCTGCAACATCATTTCTGCTTGAGGTAAATGGACTTTCATCAGCTGAGGCCCAGCCAGCATAAATGCCCCCTGATCAATGTAGGATGATGACCCCTGTGCCTGATGGTGTGGTGAAGTTCCTCTGCAGATCTTCTAACACACAGGCCACGCTGATGTAAATGGTTTCCAATGGTCTGACGTGACACATGGTGCCTCTCAACTTCCTTGCTTGTACCTGGAGTTGATTGACATTCATCATCTGGTTCCACAAAACTCTGTTCAGAATGAAACGGTCATCAGTGTGGGATGTGGTCAAAGGACGTCCTCTTCTATGTCTTTCTGTGACTCCTCCAGTCTCTGTGTCTCAGTTTGAACCTGCTGATGACACTCTGAGACATTCAATGGCCTTCTACGGTGAAGGACTGTTGACCAATAGTTTGGCGTCATCTTGGTCTCATGATGTCACGATGTTAACAGCCTGATGAGCAGGATTAAATACCAATTCTGAATGAACCAGGACATTTATTGGTTGATTTATGGATCAAACACCTGTTGTGAATTTTGTCTTTAAGCTCCTTGTTAGAGAACAGCAAGTTGTGAAAAATGGTCTGACTCAGTGAACAGCTGGACATATGCATTCAAAAGGTGACATCAAGTTCACGCATTTTAGTTTCATCTTGAAACTTCACCCGAAAGCCAAAACTTTTTGTGAGCAGTTTGTTTGTAAATCCATCAATGTACTCATGACATTTTTTTTTTGTATTTGGATATTCCTGCTGTTCTCTGCCCAAAGAGTTCCTTGACTGCAACAGATCAATGACACGTGAATTTGAATTCTACATACAGCCAACTGTCATTATTTCCACCACTGGTATGGTCCACATCTTGATACAGTCTGCAGCTGTGGGCTCAATTGGCAAAGCAGGTTGTCTTTCTAGTTGCAAGGTGATAGATTTGATTCCCCCACCCTCTGTCCATCTGTCAAAGTGTCCTTGAGCAGGACATTGAAACCAAACCTGCTCCCAATGGATGGTAAAGCTCCAAGCATGGCAGCTGCCACTATCGGTGTGCGTGTAAATGGGTGAATGTGACTAACAATGTAACTTGCTCAGGGACAGCAAGCACTTAAAATAAGTCTTATGAGAAATCACTTAGTGCCCGGCTACTTTTGGGCAGCAGTCAATATCTTTAAATGTGTTATTAGAAAGAGACTGATTTCCAGACGAAACTTTCAGCTGCAAATCAACAATATTTGGATTGTGGAATATTTGGGAGGTTCGTGTTTGTCTGTTGATCTGGAGCACCCAGATAACTTTAACCAGAGGTTGATTTTCAGTTATATTCAATTTTGTCTGTAACCCAAAACTTAATGTACAAAATAGAAAGTTATTTCAGTCCATGTCTGAGGCTTAGATATTTTGTTGATCTGATGAAGATCACACAGCACACACACACACACACACACACACACACACACACACACACACACACACACATGCACTCTAACAATGGCCACTCATCGAATCCCATTCAGTCCTGATTTAATCAAACTCTGCTCGGCCTTTAGTCTTTTGTTCTCTGATTATATTTTCCTGTGCAGGCGGCGGACAGAGGGAAACAGCCGCGGTCAGATAAACAAACGGGATGAAATCATCTTTTGTCGGTGGATAAATAGGTGCACCGCGGCTGCCCGGCGGGTTTTTATTGTGATAAGGTTTTTTTGTTGGTTTTGTTTTTGATTCATTCAGGTGGAATTGCTGAAATGACAGACAGGAAGGAAAGGGTGTTTAAACGAAGTGCTCACAGGGGAGCAGTTTGGTTGGTAAAGCTGATCTCCCTGGTCTTACAACATTACAAACTTTCAAACAAGTTATTGTGGTCACAGGGGAACTGTCTGGTGTGTTTTATCATTACATTCCCAGGTGAGTGTTGGTAATGTTCCTTTATTTCTGTCGTGTTCCACAAATATACACTTTCACTCTCAGTACAAACCTCTTTTTACTGATTGACTTGATGGGAGTTAAAAAAAACAACACCTTTCTCACTCTCGTTAAGCTTTAGCATAAGCATCATGCGAAGTGGTCAGCTCTGGTGCTGTTTCAAAAAAATCCTGCTCTGTCAAGTTTTCAAGTGAAAACAGAAAATGATTGTATTGTTTTGAGGGTCTGTTTATACAAAAATGGTGATTGAATTCACTGAAAAGTGCCTTGTATTCCTGATCAATCAATAAAAACGATATTCGGTACTCTTTTCATTATTTCTAGTGAAACAAGTTAATGTTCATTGTGGATTAAAAATAATTTCGCAGTTTCTCCTGGTTCCTGCTGTCCAGAGGAGTTAGTTCAGGATTAACAAGGAATGCAGAGCTCAACAGAGGAAACGTGCTAATGCTAATGGCTAACAAACCAGCCGTTTTATTATGCAGGAGGGAACTTGAGTCACTGAGTAACTGGATATTTAGCTGAAGGTCTTGTCGGCTTCACCAGATTATGAATGAACATCTTTATGAATGTTCCTTCAAAGTAGTGAATTCTAAGAACGTCTGTGGTAAATTATGATTTTTGATCTTTGTCGTGATCACAGTGGATGGTGATAGCATCTTGTGTCATGGGGATAATTCCGCGGTTCGATTCCGTGTGATTTCTATGTAAAGGTTAGGGAGAAAACAACAGAATTACCAGAAACAGATGACTTAATCTCTTAAAAATCAGCTCCTCCTCCTCCTCCTCCTCCTCGCTGTTGCTTGATTAGTGAGAACGTGAGCAGTTCCTGCATTATTGATGCGGTGGTCATTTCAGAAAAGCAGCACCACCATGCTCACTGTATGTCTTCTACTTTAAAACCACTTTTGGAACACAGCCCACGTTAGCAGTGGCCGCTCCGAGCTGCTGTGATAATTGCCCAGCAAAACGTTAATGGAAGAACTGCCGGCACTCGAGTCCAACAGAGAATTAGTGTTTGCTTCCTAATGTGTTCCTGCAGTTTGGTTCGTAAATGAACTCCTGGATTACTCCACTGTTAGTGTCGGTTGACAGGGGCTCTGCACAAAGTCTCCCCACCTTTAAATGTCACCATCTCTCAAGGAAATTCATCCACTTTCAATTTTAATTCACAGAATTTATTCAAACGTAAAAGGTAATTTTCTCAAAAAGCTCCTAATATAGCCCCCTTTCATCGGAGGATGCGTTCATTGACTGAAGTTTGTGTATTTACCATCTGTCTCTCGTTTCTTGCTCCTGGTGTCTGATTGCTGCTCCCTGATGTGTTTCACCTGTGCCTGAGTGTGTGATTGTCTGCACCTGGTGCCAGCAGGATATATGGGACTTCGGTTTGGTGTCGTGTTGCCAGTTGGTCTTGATTTTTGGCTTCTATGATCCAGTCGTTGTTTCCATTCTGTTCTACTTCCTGACCTGCTGATCATCTGACAAAGCTTCTGACCTCAATTGATACCTGGATACTGACCTCACTTATACCTTTCTTTTCACTGTTATTCAGTAAAAGAGTCATTGAGTCCCCATTCACACAAGACACAACAACCTTCCTTCTTTCTCCCCGTCTGTGTAAAAAAAATGTTCCTGTTGATACGGCACCATGAAAACCAATCAAAATGATGTAGTGCATGTGCTAGGCCTGTAGGTGGCTCTGCCACAGAAATACAGAAGACGTGACCTCATCATTTTCAGCAAATCTACGTCTTGTCCGTCATAAAAGTGAATGCTGAGGCGACGTTTTCACTTCAACCCGTTGTCAGGCTGCTGAAGCACCGTGTGGCTGATCGGACGACAACCAGACGGTTTCAGGAAACGTCGTTGGCCTGAGTCTCAGGGAAGTTCTGGTCGAGAGCCTTTTCGTCTACAGGAGTTCTATTCTCACCACGCTGATCAGTTGCTAACTCACACCGGCCGGTTACTCTTAAAGTAACTCATTACTCTACTGCAGATTGACGACGACACGCTAAAGTTTTGCCCGAACCGTCTGAAGTTTAGCAGTTCGTCTGCCGTCTTTTCTAAATCCTCCTGGACGTCAAATCGTTCTTTCGTATGAATCCATCAATCAGGGAATCGGAGCCACGGCAGGAGGAATAAATTAAACGTCAAGTTTCCTTATACTTTTTTCGCTGTCTTCACTTTAATAAAAACCAACTATCCCAGCGTGCATTGGCTTGTGTTTGTACCTCGTGTGCGACTGTTGGCGGAGTCTCTGCGTCGGCCAATCTGACTCCGGAGTGCCGTCATTCCTCCATTTACCGAGCTGATTGTAAAGACGGAGGATGAAATTGAGGCCTTGCGTTAGCGGCTGATAATCTTCACACTCTATTATCCCAGCTGGCCTCCCTGGATTGTGTCTCATCATCACAGCGTCTCCTACTGAACGACTGAACCCTCTGAACCATTTTACCTCACAAGGCTCCCCACTTTAAAACTAACAGCATGTAAATCTGACAACTTCAGAGCGGTACTTTATTCCTCCAGATGAAGTTTCTCTCTCTCTCACAGATTACGTTGTTTTGGATTCATCTCTCAGAATGAGCATGAGAAACAAAGCTGCTTGTCGGGGGAAACTCCCCAAAACAGTCTCACATATTTTTAGATTTAGATTTTAGATAGATTTAGATTTAGATTCATCTAAACATTTGCGCAAGTAAGGTTGAACATTTTTCCTCATACAACACTGAGATCAGCTCCTTCTTCTCTAATCGGGACCAATTTCTTTTTTTAATTTTGCTTCCAAAGTCACACAGAGTGCTGTTGATAGTATTCTGCGCTATATCCTCTCACAAACATGAACACTGACAGAATGATCGTTCATATCCACAGGAGAGGTCGTTACCATTAGTTGCTTAAAACAGCACTTAGCTTTTCTTTCTAGCAGCTGGTTTTTGTTTGTAGATTATCTCTGCTGTCTTCAGCTCATGAATCTATGGCCCCGCCCACACCAGCCAAAACCATGTTTTTCCTTCCGTCCACGTGTCACTATGTACTCGACTAAACAGGAGGCTTCATGGCTGTAGTAAATATGCCAGGCCTATAGGGGCGCTGTGACCCACCAAATACAACGAAAGAAGAAGACACGGAGCACATAGAATTACAGAAGTAGACCCCTGCTCATAGACTTCTACTGTATATAAGTCAGAGTTCTATAGCTCTATGCTCCTACTCCTCCTCCTGCTATATCAGTAGCTTCCGCAGCACCACCCGGAGCATGGAGTCCGCTATTGTTGTGGTTATTAGATAACATCACAGACTGTGGTTGGTAGGAGAGGTGGGGCCATTATGTCATCTTTGTTCCACAGATGATGGTCTTTGTCATCCACACCTCAAGCTCCGCCCCCTGTGGATGATGGGACAAAAACGTTGTGTTTACGTGAACCGACGTTCTGGTTTGGCCGGAGCCTTAGTCTCACCAGAAGCACTAAACGTCCAGTTTATAGAGCATCTTCCTGCCACTATAAAACATGTTTCCATTTATAAAAGGACATTTGGCTTCAGCATTATCAGGATCTGCTCTGTGGTGGAGAAAGAAATTCATTTTTATTCTATTTCTATTTCCACAAACAAAACACAGTCCTTTGATAGAAGAAAATCCCCAAAACTTCATCTGACGGAGGAAAGAAGAAACTTTAACAGGAAGAAACCTGCAGAACCAGACCCAGAGGAAGAGACACTGCTGTTCTGGTTGGCGAGGGTTCAGACCCCGGTTCGTGTTGGGGAGGGTTCAGACACTGGTTCTGGACGGGGTTTGGTTTGGGGCAGTGACTGTGGAGAAGGTATCAAACCCTCCCAGCAGCAGTTGGTGACACAGTGAAACTCTGAAACTAGCAACCCTTTGATAAACCTGCCTTAACTGTGAATCGTCTGATGTTTCTGTTTTCTAGTCGACAGAATCAGTGAAATAGTTCATGGAGGAAGTTTTACTGGACTGGGAAGTTTTCAGTGTTGTGGTGATGAAAGCCTCTTTGTTTATTATGAAGGTATTAAAAGGAAATGTCCCAAGTTTTAATAAGCCTAACAGCTCCCAGCTTTAGCTCCTTAATAATGAAGGAGCAGCAGTTTAATCCTCAGAGGGAAGGTTTACCGGGACGGACCAAAGAAAGCAGGACAAAGCTGACATTAGCCTCCTGCTAGCAGGACGCTCACTTCCTGTGAAGCCAATTACTGTTCTTAACTCTTCCTCCTCTTCCTCCTCCTTCTCCTCTGCTGCCTGCTTTCATGCAGGTTCAAGGAAATGAGAGGAAACAAAGGGACGGAGCCTACATGGCTGCCACACCTGACATGTTCTTCTCTTCCTCTTTACTCTCTCCTGGACCAGCTGCTGTATAATGAGAGAGAGAGAGAGCGAGAGAGAGCGAGAGAGAGAGAGAGAGAGAGAGAGAGAGAGAGAGAGAGAGAGAGAGAGAGAGAGAGAGAGACAGAGAGAGCGAGAGAGAGCGAGAGAGAGACAGAGAGAGACAGAGAGAGAGAGAGAGAGAGAGGGAGAGAGAGAGAGAGAGAGAGCGAGAGCTGCTTCCGCGCTCCCTTTAAAGTCTTCCCAGGGTCCTAAAGCTATCCTGGTTTCTCTCTCTCTAGTTGTGGAGACTCCCCCAGG
>OMNM01064032.1:37967-49306 GCA_900302745.1 Parablennius parvicornis | reverse complement strand
TGCCTCACCAGTTCTGGGACATGAAGATCATCAGTGCAGGCGTGTGAAAGCAAGATTGAAAAGCGATGAGAGGGAGGGGTATACGATAGATCTTGGGTTGGTATAGATGAATTTGCAGCCTTGTCATGTTGTGTGTGTGTGTGTGTGTGTCCTGTCCTATAACTGTGTGTGTGTCCTGTCCTATAACTGTGTGTGTGGACAGGATACACGTCGCACACCAGTTCATCCTAGACTCAACACAGTAATTTCGACAGACACTGACATTCACATAAGGGCAATTTAGGGTCACCAATAATCTCACATGCATGTTTTTTGATTTGGCAAGGAAACCTGTGCACACACGGAGAGAACATGCAAACTCCACACAAAAAGGCTGGGCCGTATTTATAGCGACATGACTTTCTCGCTGTGAGGCCAGAGTGCTGACTACTGCTCCATGTTGCACTAATATGAGAAAAAAGAAAAGCACTGTGCAGTTTGTCTAGTTAAAAAAAAAGCCAAGAGGAGAAAGAGAACTATTATTTTGATTAACAAATCCGAAAGACATCTTAAGGCCATACTTTGTGCATTGCTCGCCCGCAGACTGCTTTGACTTGCAGCGTGGATGCTCACACAATCCCATTTATAATTTGCAGGGTTCAAGTTGGTGTGCCCTTCCTAATGTAACGTAATGTAACTTTCTTAGACATCTACTTGATTTTATTATATGAATGTATAGTAACAAAGAGATACATATTTGGGTGGAGACCAACCACTAACTGTGGGTCACTGAGCATGACCCTTGACGCCCGGAGTGGAGTTAGTTGCAAACAGCATCCTAGGAATAGGATGGGTAAATGCAGTTGCAGTACTGTACTCAACGGCACGATTGAATATACAACGGTCAATTACTACCATGCAGCCCCATGATTAACTTAATTTGAGTTTTTGGAGAAGTTGTTGAATTGGAAAAGAATCACTAAAAAGAACAACAAACAAGAACCCAAAATTGAAATCTAAACAATTTAATTAAATTTCACAGAAATTGTCAGCATAATTAAAGGAGAAGGAGAAGGAGAAGGAGAAGGAGAAGGAGAAGGGTATTGCGTCACGTGATCGGCCCAGCATCTTTTTTTTTGGGTCCATTTTGGATGCTAGCAGGAGGTCCCGGCAATCCAAGAAAATGACCAAACTGCAGTTCCTAAACGTCTTCCTGACCGAGCGCCTCATGCTTGCTGCGCAGGAGATCTACAAGTCCGTGGAAGACACGATCCTGGAGTACCAGGAGGAGATCGCGATCCGGGAGCGGGAGAACGACCATCTGAGACGCAGGCTGCGGGACGCAGGCATCGAAATATGGCCAGGTTAGCTCCGCTCACGGCGCAGCTCGGACAGAGGCGGTGGGCTGATTGGATTAACTGGACTCCGCTTGAGGACATGCAGGACAAATAGATGCGTCAGAATAACACCCCGTCACTTTAAAATGAGTTAACTCTGGTAGTTTCCAGGCTGGTTATTTTGACGTGGCTAGCACATTAGCAACCTTTGTTCGTTAGCCGGCTAGTTAGCAGCCTAGCATCACCTGGGGTAGTATTTTTCTTATTTGTGGATTTTAATTATTTAATTTCATTCACTCGAGAAGTACTTTCAAAGGTTAAACACACAATAAAATAAGCACGAAAGTGCTCTGTCATTAGTGCTTGTATATGCCTGTTTAACACGCTTTTGTCAGCATGTGTCAAAGCTAAAGATGCTAATGTTGGCTAACATGTCAACGTTTAGTGTGCTAACTGGTACTCAGTGCACTCTCGATTTAAAATATAAGACCCACAGCTTTACCCCCCACATTCAAAACCTACACATGTTAATTTTCTTTCTGTCTTACTATCAAATTGTTGAATAAAACATTTTTAAGTACTTCATATAGCTCCCACAACCTTACCGGATAATATTAAGATCTATTGTGCAGAATATTCAACTTGTTGGAAGCCATAACCTCTTAATCACAAACCCTGATATGGTTGACGATGACTAGTGTTTTAACTTTTTCACGAGTACTATGATAAATTGTTGTGACAGAGGTCTGATCCAACCTGCTTTGCGCTTATGAGGCTCTGCACCAGAAATGAGCACTGTTAACCACGTTTTCAATGTCTTCATGCCCTAACACACCAGAATTTAATGTGTCACGATGCAGCTGCCGAAACACTATAAAAGAACAATTATTACAGCCAGTTGTATTGGTAAAATACAAGTCATGCTGATTTTAGTTTCTGATTCATCCACAAAAAAAAACAGTTCTAAACTGTTCATGCAGAGAGGTGTGAAACTATCAGTATATAAGGGGCTTGTATTTAACGTAGTGTTTCACTTAAAAAAAAAAAAAAGTTTTAAAGTTATTTGGTCATTCAAATGCAGACATCCTGAACAAACTGGCTCCTTTTTTCTTTTTTTAACCCATACATTTTCAAACAGTGCCAGTGCAGACTGCAGAGTGCCCCTTGATGGGACTGTAAAGCTGCACTACTGTGTGATTTTACACACCATGCTGCCCTTCCTGGTGATATGCTTTGGTATCCTCAAACTTCACCTGTTTGTACATCGAATGCCATCTCAAAGGCAACAACATTGGACCCCATTGGACCTCACGCTCTTATTGCCTCCGCAGATCGTCCGTCCATGGCACTCCTGGAAGAAGAGGACGGCGAACATCCACGGCGTGAATGGAGTCCCAGCATGGGGCACGAAGAGCGTATTCCCATTCAGATCAAGGATAAAAGAGACCTGCGGGCCAACCAAGGAGAAGGCCAGCTTCGTGGTCACGGCTCTTGCAGCACACCGGAGAACATGTTCACTCCACCACGTGTTCAGAATGAATACCCCCAGGATGCCCCGCACACATCCAACATCCCTCAGAGTCAAGGGGTGGAGAATAGAGACAGAGACCCCGGATCTCGAGTACCATCCAGACACGTGAAGGCAGAGGGTGGAGGAGGCCACAGAGGGTCAACGCCGTCCAATAGCGGCGCTCAGCCCCTTGCACCCGTCAACCCAAACTGCTCCAACGAGAACAACATTGACATTATCGGGGTGGAGAACGGTGGGCAGATGGTTGGAGCTAAAGGGGCAGGAACTGGAGCCAACAGAGTGCAGGGCTCTCATATGCGAAACCAAGCAGCCAATGCTGTGGATTGCCCCCATCAAAAATCCCCCTTACAAAGCCACATGTCTTCTTTCTGCTGCAAGGTCTGCGGCGAAGCCTTCAGTCACGTCGGTCACTTGCACGTGCATGTACAGGTGCACACCCGGGAAAAGCCTTACCGCTGCGGCGTGTGCGGGAAATGCTGCAGCTCATCCGGCAGACTACAGGAGCACCAGCGTAGCCACACGGGAGAAAAACCTTTCCGCTGCCAGATTTGCGGGAAGGGCTTCACACAGATGGCTCACCTGAAGGTGCACATGAGGATCCACACAGGGGAGAAGCCGTACAGTTGTCCTGTGTGTGGCAAGTGCTTCAGCCGCTCCGACAAAATCAAAAGGCATCTTCAGACCCATAGCCGTGAGGGAACTTATTTCTCAGGGCAATGATGCAGGCATGTTGTTTAAACAGCTCGGAAACTTTTCTATAAAAGGCTAAAGTTGCTGCCAATGTCGCAAGGCTTTTACTCTTCCCTCCCAAGAACTTAGAGATCCTGCAACTCTTAAACCTTTTTTTTTTTAACAAAAAAAAAAATCTAACTAATACTTCTCAGTCCCTCACTAGAATTTGTATATGTCTGTTTAATATGTCATTTTCTTAATTTTATACTTGTCACAGAATGCTAAATCTCTAAGCGGCAATTTGAGTAATTAGCTAGCCTATCTGAATTATCTAGCTTTTCCATAGTCATATAACTAGCATGATGAAGTCTTCCACTCATGCCTTGAGACTGAGATGCCTCAAGAAATGTAAGAATGTTGAGCACCATCATCATCAGCCTGTAAATTCCTTTCTTTAAGATGAGTTTTAAAACTCGCCACTTGGACATCTGTCTTGTTATTTTTCTATTTATTCGGTACAATGAAGGAATGCTGTCTCAGCAGTTTGGCACATATGCTATCCAGTAATAATGCAGCTGCTGGAAAATATGCAGATAAAGCAGCAGCAGTATGAAAGGAGTCTTTTTTTCAAGGCAGTGACATATTGTTACTGACTTCTGTAAAATCTTTACATTTTCAGTCAAAGGTTCCCTTGGCGTTAGAATTTAAATGAGTCAACCCAGACCAGCCAGGTATATTTTTGTATTTTAAAGCTCTTGTTTGTCTGTCTACATCTCCACTCTCACTTGTGAAGGAATGGAAGAGCCTTTAAGACTTTGTGGGAGGAAAAGCCCTCATTTGCTCTCTTCACTGCCAATACAAACTCGTGGATGACGAGGGAAAGAAGATGGATAGACTCTGTTATCCGTCACTCAAAACACAGATGTAGTCTGAACTATTACATTACACCCCACGTATGAAGTAGTGTCTTTTTTTGTTGTTGATGTAGCACTGGGACAGGCAGCTTTTATTGTAAGAACCACACACTTATGCTTATTACCCAGGTCTATACTGTTTCCAAATTTAAGAATTATGGCTACCAACTTAAAAAAAATATAATGCATGTATGCCTCCATGTTAGAGGCATACATGCATGTCAGTACGATATTAACAGATTGCTGGGCTCAAATGTGGTTACAATGACATTTCTGTCCAGCAAGCTCCCCATTAAAAACTAAAAAAGCTTAAATTGAAAGTTAACAGATATGCAAGAGCTCATTATTTCACCTTCTTTCTTTGTTTTTTCTCTCTGTGCCGTTGTATGGTTGCAGAGCTAAATACTGCCGTCTTTCACTGTCAGTGCTTCATGTCCACTCGGATAGAAAATTGGCCGCAAGACTGCTACACAATTTTCTGAAATAATGTGATCTGTAAAATACCACAAGTCTTGACTGAACATGCGTTTAGGAATTGTCTGGTATGACTTGCACTATGGCATCATGGTGCACGATGCAGAAAGTGCCTCAGAAGCGGGGGCCTACAGTAGCTGAACCCGTCTGCTCTCAGTCGGGAGGGATTTATTCTCACTTTTCTCATGTGAGCTGTTTCTGCAGCGGCCTCATTCTTTGGCTGGGTCATAAGAGTGACTATTTCTCACAAAATAAGGTACTTTGTCTTCACATCTTGGATGCATCCACTCACAGCAGATCCTGCAGTTACCTTTCTCCTCTCAGGATTAATGCTGCATTCATCACACGGGGGATTGACCAAAATAACGACTGATAGTCAGTAACTCAGGGTTTGTAGGCTTTTCATTGAATTTGTCCCATTTTAATGCCAAAATCAGAATGAAAATGATCAATTGTGATTGAATCCCTGCACAGCAGTAAAGGAAACAGTGTACCTGATGTTTTGTGGTATCTTCAGAGCATCAGTTGCGCTGTCTGAAGCCGCGTCCTGCCTCCCGCGTCTTTGTGCCCCTCTGCGTGCGATGAATGCAGCATGAGACCGAGCGTCCTCACAGCCGACCAGCAGCCCCTCACTCAGTTTTCTCTGGGGCTCCTCAGATCTCCCACACACACTCCACTGTAGTATCGTATCATTGTATTAAGTGTTATTTTTTAATAAAGTAGTAATTGAGTACCCTTTGTAGTTGTCTTGTTTTGTATACAACTATCATAGGATGGTAAATGAATGCGTTATCAAGAAGCACTAAGCAGGTTATGATGGTTTGGATTAGTTGACATACACAAGTCTTTAGTATTAGGAGTAAGGAAAATATAGTTTCTTGAACCAGCAGTGAAATTTTAATTACAGTATGTCTCTTTTTGTGAAGGTGATTTTATACTGCTTCGCAAACTGACGCACTGATAATGAAACAAAACAAGGAAGGACAGAGAGAATTATTTTTTTTAAAGCATTTGGAAACTATTAAGTGAGAAGGAACTGTGTTAAAATACTAAGTGTAACTAGTATTATTCTAAAAATGAGAATCGGGGCATAAGAACAAGTTAGAAAAACTGATCTAGAGTATTATAAAATAGGAAATTAGTCACATAGAAAAACTAAATAACTGATACAATAATCGAAAAGGAATTAGTTAAGTTAAACAATAGCCTCCATGTTCATTTCAGTACATGCAGTTCATTTATCGGTGTTGTGTTTAATGCTTTTACCACAGTAAGAACATCTCTGGTTTAAGTCTGGGACATTTCTTTGTATATTCCCCATGTGTGCAAACGTTTTTGCCAACTACTCTGGTTTCATCGAATAATGAAAGAACATACATTTGAGAAATATACAGTTATTGACCGATTTATCTCGGTATATGCCTGTTTAACACGCTTTTGTCAGCATGTGTATACGTACATACATATTAGAAGATGTATTACCAGATTCACAACACTAGGTGGGGTACTGCCCATTTCACAGTTGTTTTTGACGTTAGTAGTTCAACACAAGTAATCGATCCGTGAGGCGGGGCCATTCTGGATGGGGAAATGTCACACATAGCATGAGTGTCACTTGAATAAGTAAATTGTAATATAACCATCAACCATGAAGACGAAAGAAAAACACTAAAAGGAAATCAGCCACAATTGATTACCCAGAAAATCATTTGTTCATTCATCATAGTTGAACATTTTTGACAGCAGAAAAACATTATTTTCAAGTCTTCTTTACAAGTTAGAGTAAAGAAATAAACCTCACTAAACACAGCAAAAATATTTACAAAAAAACCCCAAACTTTTTTTGGCAGGGTGTTATTGTCAGTAAGTTTAGATTAGCCATGCCTCAAAACAGTTCATGTCCTGCAGGACCTTTCTGGTCTTGCTGCAGTAAGTGCAGGTCTTTTGGCCATTTGAGGCCCTTTTTGCTTTTGTCAGCCTGCGGTGCAGTCGGCACAGGCATGTGGCCTGTGGCAGAGAGGTAGAGGCAGCGCACGTGATTCACCTCAGGTGCTTAATCAGGTGCTTTATCTCTGCCCATAAAGGAGGAGCCGTCTGGACACAAGGAGGACAGGCGGAGTAGACACACTGGAGAAGAGCCTGAAAGAGGCTGCAAGGTGTCTGAGTGTGTGTTTTGAGTCGGGTTTGCTTTGTGCTGATTTATAAAATATGGTGAATGGAAACTCCGTGCCTCTGGGTCCAGACCCAAAGGGTGGCAAGTGCAACACTGGCTCCTCGTTAGGCCCACAGAGCATAGAGGAGCGCCCCGACAGCAGCTCAGAGACGGCTCAGACCAGGTGGGTGGAGACGGCCCAGATCAAAAGGGCAGAGGCAGCAGCAGTGGAGGAAACCTCTCCAACCTCTCATTTCTCTTTCTCCAGCATCTCCTACCTCCTTCTCTCTCTCTCTCCTGTCTCTTTAGTCTTTAACGTCTCCTCCACTCTCTCCAGCCTCTCCCTCCACTCCCATATCTCCTCCCTCTCCTTCCTTGCTGTTCCCTGTATCTTTGTGGCTTTCTCCTCTGCTTGTCACATCTGCAGCTTGTCTTTGTCAGTCATGAAAGTCTCCAAGTTAATCTGTTCCTGCAGTTCCGTGTCGAGATGGGCACACCTGACCTCTTTCAGGTTCAAAGCATTTATGAGGCTCTTTACTGGTGAATTGAGACTGCTGGCGTTAATCTCACAGTTGGCTATTGCTGTTTTGCCATGTCTACTTTATTGCTACAGGCCTGCTCCAGCTCTCTACGTTGGCCGCGTGTCTCCTGAATCTTCCCTTACGCTTCTGTGCTTTATGCCTGAAGACTCTTTTCCGAGGTCTGAACTTCCTCGTCGTTGCCTCTCAGCTGTTGGATCTTCTCATGGAGCTCAGAGATCAACTGCTCTTGTTTAGACTCCAGACCTCTGACCTAGCTGCTCAAATTCTCCTTTTCTTTCAGCAGTTTCTTATTGTCCTAATCCAAACTGCTGAAGCACCGATAGACCTTAAGATTTTCCATAGTCTCACCTTTGAAAAAGCTGTCACTGTCATTCAGAGCATTTTGCAGTGCAAGAATTCTGTTGGAAACACTTCTAGGTTGTTCAGTGTGCGCCCCATTTCTTGTGTAAAATACTGCAATGGTGATTGAAATTGTGCTGATGCACTTACCGTAAAGTTGTCTGGTGTTGTAGTTGGGATCGTTGGTGTTGCTTATCGGTAGCTCGTCTATGGACCATGGAACAATCTGGAAAGATTTCAAGTGATGAAGCTTGTTCAGGCAGTCCTCTGATGTCATGGTGACAGGTACCATGGCTACTGCAGACATGTCTTTGGTCTTCTGTATTTTGACACAAAATAGAAACAGTAAACTTTGATTAACATATTTTCATTAAAGTCCATCTGGTATTTCTTTGAAAAAGTATTGAGTGACCGAAAACGGGCACAGTCTTTGTTACTCCCCAACTAATAGACCCAATGTTTCCTGAAATATAGTTAGTAATTCGTAGATATATTTTAAAGTAAATGTTTTTATTTTTGTTTTAAACAGGCTTATTAACTCAGTATAATACACCACATTAACAGTATGTAACAACAAGCAAGGATCCAAATAGCAAGGCATAATCTGCATAATGTCCACATACATCAAAATACCAGATACCACAAATATAGTGCTTCAGTCTTTCCTTTATTGAGTCAACCTGATTTTTTGGGTAATTCTTAGCTGATTGGCTGGCACTAATGAAGGCACTGCTTTTACAGAAGAGAAAGTGGAGGTAACCTGAGTGACAAAGCCCTTGTAAGAATCCCTGTTACATATGAATTTGCTGCAAGTCTAGTAGTAAAATACTTGTCTTTCAAACGAGAGGCTACAGTTCAATTCATGACACAATGTTGTATATTTTCCATCAATCCATCTTTGACACAACTTATCCTAGCAGGATAAACCTTGGGCAGGTCTCCAGTCCACCATAGAGAAAAACACACAGAGAAAGACAGTCACACACACTCACATTCACACCTAGGAGCAATTTAGAGTCACAAGGTAAACTCGCATACATGTTTTGGTACAGTGGGAGGAAACTGGAGTACCTGGAGTAAACCCATGCACACACAGGACGAACATGCAAACTCCACACAAAAAGCCAGGGACCGTATTTAAACGTGTGTCAGTTGGGACAAATGCTAGTCGTGAGTGTGTGTGCGTGGTTATCTGTCTCTCTGTGTTTGCCCTGTGATAGACTGGCGACTGATATAAAAGATGGATTGATTGATGACTGCTGAAATAAAATCTTGCCTCACAAAGTATTGACATACAGAAATGCCACTGCACACATTAGAAGAGAAACTTTAAAATTTCAAGGTACATAAATGATCTGTCACTCAAGGATTAACAATGGATGGACATGAGAAAGTAAAAAATGCTCCTGTTATCTATTTGATTGCAGCCATTGAAACAAGACTCATCAGTATTTTATCAAAGCCTATCAATAAAATAGAAAAAGCAACAGGCATCTAAAAAAAAGTACTTTTTATTTACAAAAAAAAAGTAATTATTAATGCACCTGATAAATAAATAGTATTTCTACCATCTATTTTTCAGTATGCCATAAGAGGTAACATTAATTCTTGTCATATGTATCCAAGTCACAGCTCCTGCATTCATAAAACAGACATTTCTTCCAGGGTACATGAATGCTGAAAATATAATTTCACAATCAAGGAGTCAGTAGGAAGCAGATTGGATTTGTGCTCCACACTGGGATCTGCAGTGACATGCCACATCTCGTCAAGGCACAGGGAGAAAACGGTCCATGCACACAGTGGGAAGGACCCAGGGCTTGGGTGATATGAAGCCAGACAACAGAGGGAGATGGGAGCTGATATGCTACATTTCATTTGCTCGTATCAGATTTCAGTGGTGGCATCGGAATAAAGTTTGTGTTTTCTGGAGCAGTTGTGGGAAGTCATGCAACAATAAGTCACATACTCTGTTATTGTGTGATTACATCACCAAATCAGAGATAATCACACCTGAACCGCTGTGCAATCAACCATCAGAATAAGATCAAGGGCTGTGTGAAGAAATTCATCCTCTAATGCAATCACCATGATCACTGTTGTGCTGTAATACATATTTTCATTTCCATGTGCCATCTTGTGGGAGACCTGTATGTGTTTGTAATTCCCTGTCAAACTCTGATTGAGGGCAAAAAAATGATTTCAAATACCTCTAACTGCCACTGAGGCCACTTTTACACGTCCCCGGGTTTTTACAAAAATGGCTATTTCCCCATCTACGATTATGAAAAAGTCTTCATTGACTCGGACTAGCATATGCACCTGTTCAGAGCTACTATGAACGTGCCAAACCCGTAGGGGGCAGTGTAGCGAGAAGCAGGAAGCTATGATAGCTAATCAGAATCCTGGAAAGAACACTATATCACAAATTTTGACATCTCTACCTACCACCCTTTCGATGCATTTTCCAAATCTCCACTGTGGCTGGAGTTTTCAGGAATCATCGTTTGTGGGGACTTGTTGCTGCGTTTATGTGTAAATGCAAGTACCAAACACAGGGAAATATAGCAGTTAAAAAAAAAAAATACCTGGGCACATGTAAACGTGGTCTGAGTCACAGACACTTTAAGAGGACAACTTGAATCCATTAATTCCTCATTTAGATGAAACATCACAAATAATTTTGAGTTTACTTTGACTCTTGCTAAAGTCTAAAAAAACCCCAATTAAAAGCACATAACTAGAAGAGAAGAAATTCAGCAGCGTTGATTTTTATTTGAACTGGTGACGGTTCTGTTATTATTCTGTGGATTTCACAGTTAGCAGGTATCACTCGGATTCTCAATTTGGCACATAGTGTAGCTGTAAACTGATAATGTTGGCGGTTTTGGGGGCAAAAAAGGTGCCAGTAGACATACAGAGAAATCTGGAACACATTATCGATCCAAAACAAAAGGCTTCTCTCAACAAGGAAAAGAAAAATAAAGTCAAACTGATTCCACTATCCAGGAGGAAACACTGATGAGGACCAACAGCCTGAGGAGGGTAAACACACATGGCGTGGGGAGACAACAAAGCAAAGCTGACAACAATCAGGACTAATCGGGGAGGTGAGGAAGCACAGAGGGCAGAGAGAGTTAGAAGAGATGAGGAAGGGAGAGGGCACACATGAATACAAACTGAAAGCAAAACCATAACTAAACCAGGAGCCATGAAGGCCAAGCAGAAAGACAAAATACAAGTATTATTATTATAAGCATCCATCCATCCATCCATCCATCCATCCATCCATCCATCCATCCATCCATCCATCCATCCATCCATCCATCCATCCATCCATTCATCCATCCATCCTCTGGAGCTGATCGCAGTGAGACAAGCGATCACATTCACACCTAC
>OMNM01064032.1:11416-28204 GCA_900302745.1 Parablennius parvicornis | reverse complement strand
TAAAGGTTGAAGGAACTCGTTTATTACTGTCAAAATTACACACACACCTACAGTGTGTGTGTGTGTGTGTGTGTGTGTGTGTGTGTGTGTGTGTGTGTGTGTGTGTGTGTGTGTGTGTGTGTGTGTGTGTGTGTGTGTGTGTGTGTGTGTGTGTGTGTGTGCGCGCGCATTGCGCGCGCGCAATGGTCATAAACAATGAATGCATGATTTATAGGCGTTACGTACTTATGTGTGACCTTCCTGATTATACTGTTATTTCAACCTGATGCGAATTTTGAATAAAAACTTGTAAGCCCTAAACATCCCACCCCTAACTCTTGTCCTAAACCAAGGTTTACTGCATATAGACAAAAGAAAAGATAATTATTTCTGTTGCCAGACACAAAACGTTTGGTAGCTTTCAGGAAAGAAAATGTTTGATTTATTTACAAAGAATAAATAAATAACATCAATTTCTACTACTACTTCTACTTATTTTCAAACCTTCAATGCTCAAAAAGGCATTCTCCTGATCCCAAGATGTTTTCTGTTGCTGCCCCTCAAAGTCACAACTATTCAGGGGGCTGTAATATCATGCAATATAAAACATTTAGGAGACATGAAAATGTTGTCCTATTTCAAGATTTTCAGTTTTGCATTTTATTAAAATATATATAAATTGCATTTTATTTGTTTGTTTATAATAACTTTCCAATGTTACAAAAAAAGTATTGAAAAGCCTTGACCAAGAACAGAGTTTGAAAACCATTAATTTCCACAATGAATTTTTTAAATTATACTATTATTGACGGTAATGGTGAGGTTTGCGTCACTGCCTAAAAGCATTCTCTCGCGGGACACTTGCAGTAAGTTAAAATACCAAAACACCATTGGACTGGCAGGCAACAGTAACTTTAGAAGAACTTAATGAATGAATCAGTCATTTGTCTCTCTTTATCATGTTTTAAGAAATTGGACAGATGGAATAGAGACCTTAATTTCTGATCAGTAACTTTCAAATCAAGTCCTCAACTTTTAAAAGTCACAACTGTGATAAAGTACTGACTTTGAGTGTGTTGTGCAGCACTGCTTCGGTGTTCTTTGAAAGTCGTGTGAAAGGTTTTCCCCAGGCTCCTCTCCTGCAGAATGTGTGACAATACCATTTTAAATCCTAATTCAACTTCACTTGTTTACAGAATAAATAAACACAATCCATTACTATTTATTCACTAATCAGTTCATAAACAAGAGTTTTGAATTTGTCCTGACTCTTAGAAATAGGGTGACTTTTTCTCGTTTTTAAGCCTGGTTCCATTTTCATATCTAGTTATATTATATTATCATATTTTATTGGAAATACTGCCATAGACAAATTTAACCCAAAGCCAGGAGCTACTCTGGTTTGTAAAGCCAATTTCATTTCCACTCTGCTGGTCATCCACTTCAGCTTAATGTTGCAAACCAGCCAAAATACACCTTCATGCAAGGCAAGCACGGGGAATTCACTGATTACTTGAGCCCTCCATTGTGGAGCATCATTTAAGAATCCTCTTATTTCATTTTGATTTATTTCCTCTGACGCACACTTACAGCAAAAAATAGATGTTTTCAATTAGAATGTGAAGCACATCCAACGAGTGTACAGTACATTACAGCTATGACACATGTAATAGTATTGCATGCACACTGTAGTCATTTGTGTAATGGCTCCATGTAAATGGCACAGACAGTAGAAGTCAATTCATAAAAAGAAAAGAAAATCTGATGGTAAAAAATGGTTGCAGGTGTTTCCATCTTTTTAAAAAAAAATGTTTACATGTTCCTGAAATAAAAATATGTTGTCTTATTAGATTAATTGCTGAACATAAATTCTCTGATGAACAAAACTTTTTACCCTATTAATTTGAATCAGTGTGCCCACCTCCTTCGGCAATGCGTTTGTGTTCATGTAACCTCACAATAGTTTTTGGTTGGAGGTGGTATCAATGACATGAGGTTATTCTTTTTACTGTGTATATTCATACTTTTACTGTATCTGTTTTTCAGAAACTTTTTAAAAGCCTATTTTGGAGTCTTGTGCAGAAACATTTGTGCAGAAACACCTTGTATGTAGGGTGTATGTATTGAATGACACTAAAGCATTATCTATCTATCTATCTATCTATCTATCTATCTATCTACCTATCAATCAACCTATCAATTTCCTATGTACGTTATACAGAGAGAATTAAAAGTAGAAGGTAGTAGCTCCACTGGCCAGTTGTGAAGAGAAAAGTATCCCAGTGTGAATTGATGATCAATAAACTAATCACTTAAAGAGAAACGTTTCACAATAAATTGAAAAAAATATATAAATGTAAAGCACTTCAAAACAACCACAGTGGACTAATGTGCTGTACAAGAGAATACATAAAATGTATAAGTGCACAGTTCACACGTAAAATGGTTACAAAAGGATTGGCAAAAGTCACAAGTGGAGACTGAAGAGAAAAGAGAGGGAAAACAAGATGCACATTCTGTATATGATAGGAAGGGTTACACAGCATGGAAGAGGAGAAGACGATCACATACACACTGAGGAATTGGAGGTGAGCGACATCCGAGAGATCTGAACAGAGACTGAACAGAAAAGTGCTCAGGGAAGTGACGGACAACAGAGAATCACACAACAGGAACTACGAAGGTACTGACAGAATGTGGGAATGCACTAGAGGCAGTTTGTTTTATCTGCCCAGGTGAGGCATTCAGGGTGCTAAAGTCAACCTTTCACTCCTTCTTTGGTTTGATAAATACAACACCTCAATCCCACAATATTTCACTCATCCACTCACATGTGTAAAATATGAATTCCAATAAGAAAAAAAAATACATGATATATAAACTTCTCTCAAGAACTTAGTCAGCATTAGGATTCATACCTGCAAACCTCTGATCCCCAGCCTCTCTGCCCTTTGCACCGCTGCTATAGTGACGTTTTAATACACAGTTTGTAAGAAGAAGTGAAAATGAAATGAGTTTGTCTAACTTTTATATGATGATTTATCTTCAATCATAATTCATACATGAAACTGTCATTTTATAAACACATAAAAGCTGCACAAAAAAGTGTCTTAATGACTAATCTATCATGGAAATTGGAAGGGAAATTGCAGAAATGTTAACTTGTGAAGGTTTTGTGAGCTCTCCTACAGCACTCGTAGACACTTTTAGTAGGACTGATAATCAACGGGTTTGTGTTGGCGGCTGTGTGAACTGCGTTAGCTCGGCCAACACAAACCCGTTGATTACCAGTCCTACTAACAGTGTGTTATTTTGCTGATTTGTTAACATCACCCTCTGAATCCCACTGATGAAACCTCTGTCAAAATGTGTTGATTTCATTGGTAGTGAAAAAACAGCCAAATCACCTAAATGCAACAGGACAAAGTTTGGTTCCTGATTACTGAGCCATTAAAGTTATGATAACAGTCATTTTTCATTCCATGAGGCTGTATTTGAGATTAAATCTTGGGTGCTTTCTTCTCACTTGTAATTGTCCTCCAACAAGGTCCTTGCTTCTATTATTATGGTATGTATGAATTAGTCAAAGAACCTTGCAAATCTACAAAGTTTTCGCAATATCAAGCTAATGTGTAAAATATTTATACAATTTTCTTTCTTCAGTCACACAGAGCCAGAACAGGCATTTGGAACTTGGAGCTTGAGGGAATGTAAGATGGATAACCGTATTTGTTTTTCCACCAGGCAGGAATATTAAGTTGTCCATTTAGCTCATCTTGAAGTTCAATGAATAGAGATCCGGTGAAGAAAGGCACTGTGTTTATTGAATTTTGCAATCAGACTCAAATGACCTCAGCAGCATCATAGATACCGGTGGTGGTGGTGGCGTTGAGTGGTAGAAGAACGGCCTAACTCTTCGACTGGCACTGCTGTTGGGGAGGGTACTGGTGAGGAATCTGGCTGCAAGTCTGAGGTTTTAGATGCTGTGATGAAAAGCTTAGTGTAAGTCTCAAGGACATGAAGATGCCCAGCTCTGGTACACCTGAGCTGAAGATCAAAGAAACTTGCTTGAGAGTACTAACAAGTATTATTGTCATTTAACAATATTTATCCTGGCTGGTTAAAATGAAATTAAGAACAGATTCTCAATAGACACATAAATTGAGAGTCAGGTAATGTCTACAGCGTGGGATAGCGTGAGAACAGGATCTTGCTGACTGAATTCACTACTCAAGCTTCATAAGGTCACAGGAGGATAAAAACAACATAATAATACAGACTGAAAGTACTTGGGCTAATTATAGATGTAAAACAATGCATTTTAAAGTTGTATTCTCCACTTCTGTGCCATACAATGTTTGGCAGGCTGCCTCCCATCCTCAAACCCTCACACAAAGCGTCTGTGGTGTCTGTGGTTAGAACCTTTGGGAAATGCTGCCAGTGGGGGCAGACCTCCATGACCCAGCACTTTCTTAGTGTGCAGTTATATCTTGCCAATTCATGTGTGGAGGTTGGCTGAGTATTCATAATTAAAATTATCATAGTTCACTGAAGTCTTGTAGTGAGCAGTTATGCTTGTCACAAAAATGCCAGAAGTATGTGTATGACACAATATCTCACAACTGAATTTTTTTTAGTTTGGGTTCTGTAGATGTTTACCATTAAATGCTATATTTTTAGGCGATGTTGCACAGTTATGTACATTCTTGAGTAATAGCGATTATTTCTTTATAGTTGCCCTGTGATGGGCTAGCAACCTCTTCGAGGTGTCCTGGAGACGATTGGGCCCTACCCTGCAACCCTGATCTATTTTACCCAGCATGCACTCTGATTAAAGTGGCGATTTATTCAGTCAACTTGCTTGTAATTTAACCGTGCATGAGAAAGCAAACAAGAGACTCATGCAAGAGAACATTTCACTAGCTTCAGTGACTCAACCAACTGTCGACCATAACAACCATGATTACTATAACATATATGACTATCATAATCATTGAAATTTTGCGACTCAAAGTCTCCGATCCTACTGTCATTGAAAGAGCTTGTAAAAAAAAGAATAGCAAGAGAAATGTACTACAGTTAAGTGAGACAGTTTGGAAGGATACACCTCAAAAAAGTCCTTCCTTTTTATCCCCATTAACGGAGACAACTGAGTGGAGTCACGTGACTGTTCATAGTTGGAGTTCAAAGGACTTCATTGGCTGTTTTATGTGTTATATGTGTAACATATGGCTTCTGTTTGTATGTCAGTGTGTATGATGAGCAGTGCGTGAAGTCTGTTGTGATTATCCGCCTTCCTGTTGCGGTCCCTGTCCATGTGAGTAAAAGATCAATATAACGGTCTCTTCGTGAGACTCTTCTCGACAACATGTCTCCTCAAAGACATTGAGGTGAGTTTCCAGCTGAGAGAAACGCAGCTTGTTCAATCAAGGATTAAACCTTAAAAACTGAGGAAGAAAACTGTAAATGGAGCACTTAAAAGAGGAGGCCAATGTACTGGTTAAAGTGTAATTCTTTGATTGTGTAATCTTGTCTGTTTATCGTGAGGTGAACACACATTTAAAGAGTGAAATGAGAATAGTACCTTGGAAAGAGAGTACGTGGGGAGACAGAATCAAACTAAAATGCTTTTACGTTTTACTGATGTTTCCCGTGAGGACTGCAGGTTCTAGAAGTGCTGATTTCCTTCATCAAATCATCTTTCATCTTCTTTTCAGTGACAACATTTGTCTTCCGTGTCAGGGAGCTATGATAGTGATGAACACCGATGTGTTGATTTTGCACACGCAACGAAAATAGACGAGTAGATCTGGTATTTATTTATTTTTTGATATTTTCTTTATTATGATAAATATGGAACATGGCTCAACTGAAATCACTTGAAAAAAAGCATTTCATTAGTCTGACCACAGTATTCACAGCTACAGTACCTCCACTAACTCATATACGTAAGCTTCCACTATATACAGTATTTTATCTCAGGGAAACTAAACATCAGACTTCATCGAGTTATGCACTTTCAAAACAATTTCAGTCCTGGCTGTATGATTTGAATAGAAATATTGTTATTCAAGACTCCAACTTCATTGCAGTTTGGTAATTTTATCACTAGCTAGACTTTTTGGAGGTGACAAAAATTAAAAATTCAAAGCTATATTCATTAAATTCATTTTCAGGTTATAAAAAAAATCTATCTAAAACTGGATATATCATAGAATTCATATACCAAAAATATACACAGAGCAGTCATAACATATGGTGACTTGAATATTACTGATTCTCTTTAGCATGTCATAGGAGGCAGTAAGTAAACATTTTGTTGACGTGCTAGAAACAGCAAAATGGATATGCATGAGCATTTCACTCATCTCAAAAGGGCCAATCTGTGCTGACTGGACAACTGGGTGAGAGCATCTCTGAACCTGTTGCGTTTATGCGGTGTTTAAGGTCTGTAGTGGTCTCTATTTATCAAAAGTTGCTCAAAGAGCAGGAAAGAGATTAATTCTATTGGATCTCATGCCCTAAATGATCAAGACCTACACTATGTGAGGAGGATGGTTATAGCTGATCAATATAAACCAGTAAATGTTTGCGAATCAGAATGACACAGAAATAAAAGAGATTGATGATTTTTACCTTGAGTATACAAACATCATGCAAAAAAAAGAATCCCTATTTAGAAAAAAAAAGGCATTGTCGTTCTTAAAATATCCAAATATGTGGAAGCTTTTAGACAAGTGAAGAGAAGACGTGCATGACGGACAACACACCAAACATGAGGAACTCAATGGTTCCATCTCCTGGACAAATACAGTCACAGACAGGGGGAGAGACCACCAGGGAAAAAGAAGCAGACACAGTTGAAGGATGCATCTTAGTTTGTTGAAAAAGTAATAAATCACTATTTTATTTACAATCGACTATTTCTTTCTTGTGGTGAGCAGAAAGCTCATTTAGGTCATGCTGAAACCACAAGTCAGCCTCCCTATTACCCAAATCCAAGTTAATAAAAGCCAAACACGGAAGTGTGTTTAATTCACTCCAAACAAGGAAATTCACCAGACTGATGGTTTGAAAAATTGCAGAGTATGATGATAAAAACAGCAGCCTGCAGTCAAAAGGGTGTGACGTGTTTTGTTACATGTGGGAGGAACTAATTGGTTCTTTGTCACCACACTACAAAGAGCCCCAAAACTATCAATATGAATTAGAAAGATTACATAATCATGATAGAAAATTCATTTCTTGCATAGACAATTATTCCCCAAACCTGCCATACATTAACCCTTAAATATTTACGCCCATGACAGAAACAAAGGTGTTTGTTCTGTATATGCAGTTACATATTCAAAAAGAAATAAATAAATACATTTCTGCTAGGTGTAAATGCAAGCAAAGTGCTGCCGATATAGACGTGTTCCTTTCAACATGTTCATTGGTCAAAGAATTTGCACTAAACAGCGCCCACTAGTGGCAGCATGCAAGTGTATGGAAGTGGAGCACACTGTGACGGTTCAGTGTGGTCTAATGCACCACAAAAACAAAATGTGATTTTATCCGTCTTGAATTCCCCAAATGTAATCAGAAATTTAGATTTTGAAAACTGGAGAGAAATGACATGTTTACTTAGACATAATAGCTGTTACTGACCTCACATTAACATTTCTAAGCCAACTCCCTGCGGTTCAGCTCGACAGACGGCATCCATACTCACAGCTCCTGTAGTCTGATCACTCTCACCCTGAGGCTCCAGCAGCACCAGAGTACATGTGGTGTAGATTACTCTCTAAACAGTGCTGTGGCTCACCAATGAGCCACTTTATTCCATGTATTCAGTGATCTTACAAGAAGAACCTTTTTTCTGTATGTAAAGCCATCTATGCTCAGTTTTTCCTGCTTCGTCCAGTTATATTCCTCTAAAGCATCCACACAGTGACTAAAGGTGAGGAAAATGCAGGAACACACATAGATGATGTCTGATGAATGCACTTTTTCTTGGCAATGAGTTGATCATATTCATATTAAATGTTTAAGCCACTCTAAAGTTTGATCTCCCCTTACTTTTCAGAGTAAATCAAAACTGCCTATATTTAAAGGGTTCTGATGGAAATATTGTTTCTTAGCAAACATGTATAAACATGAATGAAATCCAACCCTCTGTGATGTTTTTTAGTGTTCAGATAAACTTGGTGCATATTAACTGATCCATTTGTCTCATCATGTGTCCTGCCAGGTGATTAAACACCCCCAGAAAATTATGATTCACAGCAGTGTGTTTTTATATTTTCTGCTAGAATGCCTGAGGGGCCTCTGTCAGTGAATCCAGAGGAAACTGAGCCGCCATCATTGGTGCAAAAGTTGACTTTTGGAGCTTAAAAGTGATCACCTGCCTCTAAGCTCTAACCTCATCACCTACTGTGAAAATATACAAGCTGACTCACTAATTGTACATCCATCTGGTATTTGTAAAATGGTGTAGAGACATATTGGCATGTTTTTTAATCTGAATTTGTTATCTCAGTGCTGGAGCTAGAATTCTAATAACGAAGGTGCTACTGAGCTGATGCTGAGCAGGTAATATGTTTCTTTAGTTCATTATTTTTGGCTTATTGTGTTTATATTGCGACGTTAATGCTGATGAAACTATCATGACAAATTATGATTTTGAACTGTTGTTGGCTTGGGGTGAAAAATGAAGCGCTCACTGGAGTGATGAGGACTTATTCTCTGGGTGCAGCAGGTATGTGCATGAAATGTCATGGAAATCCATCAAATAGCTGTTTCACATATTTCATTAGGGAACCAAACAGAGGACCAGCCAACTGACAAAACATATGTTTCTGACATGCAAAACATGCTTAGTGAGAAATGTGACGGTAAACCAAAACAGATTCATCCACCCTCTGTAGCATTTTAACCAATTTGGTGTCGCAGGGGACAGGAAAGGATCCCAGCTGACCATGAGCAAAAGCATACACAGTGTGCAGGTCATCAGTCCATCTCAGAGCAACATAGACACATACAGTCACACCTGAGAGCCATGGAGTTGAATCATTTATATTCTCACTGTGTAGCCAGATTAAACTAATAAACTACAAAAGGCACAGAACACTATTTAAGAGTCAGGTTTTTCGGCATTTTCAGCTATTAACTACATTGGCATGTGAAGGGTGACCATATTTTGTATCCCAAAAGAAAAGGACATGTGGCCAAAACTTGAAATCATTTACTCAACTTACACCAGAAACGAACTAAAGAACTTTACTATTGTTTGACAAGTAGCAGTCAATTTAAACAAATGCTTAATGGTCCATTTTAAAACATTGGAAAAATGCAATTATTTTTTATTCATACAACAAAAATCCAGGGTGCCCCCAACAAAAGGACATGCCCAAGCAAAAGAGGATGTTTGGTCGAGATCCACTTTCCAATATCTCACCATCTTCTAAAAACAACCTGACAGTTTACACCCAGAACAGGTCACCGATCTATCCCAAGGCCAACACAGAGAGACCACCACTGACACACACATATTCACACATTCATGCACTTAAGTAGCAGCCTCACAAACATGTCTCGTAGCTTATTTCTGTGATTTTTTTTTCTTACATCACTGTTGCTTGTTTTCTCATGCCAAAGCTTGAAATATGGTTTGAATGACTAATGTAACATCTGATAAGAGCTTGAACTTAAACATTTGGCCAAAATTAGCACATTTACAGTGATTCTGATGCAGTTTCATGTTGGCTGATGATGATGATGATGATTATGATGATGATGATGATGACCTATGCAATTAGCCTGTTACCAAGCGTCCAAATGACTGACAGATTCAACTCCATATCAACCCCTGAGAAGCCCCCACATCTCACAAGAAGGAAAACAGACATCTGTTTGGTGTATTTGTTACTTGGCAAGGGTGTAATTGCTTGAGCATAAAGTATTTCCATACAGTTAAGAAAGCAAGTGAGATGAACAAGAAACCTCTTCTGAGTGATTAGTAGGGTAACTTCTAAAAAACTCAAGAGGAGAAAACTCAATTGCTTTTGCATGTCCGGTGTACTCATGTAATTGCAATCCAATGTGGATAACATGTGCATGCACTGACACAAACATGATTCATCATGAAACGTTATACTTCGAGGCTCTTCAAGACGTGCATGCATGTTTACACATGTGCATACACTGCACAAATGCCTTTGGAGCTATGTATTTCACATTAGCTTTGTTTGGAAAATGCTGTAAAGTTTAAGGCCTACTTTACACCGGACACAAGGAAACAAAGATTTTGCTGAAAAAAGTATGCATACATCAGAGCGAGTCTTTGTTTATGTAAAATTGCTTGTGCAGAACAGAGAAAAGGAACGTTATCGTCTTGCTTGTTCTACTAAACAACCAAGAGTACAGTGAAGTGTGCACATGCTTGCAAGTAAAGTTTTTGTTTTTTTTCCCATATCTGTACTCTCTGTATGTTTTTGGTCATGTCTTTATGACTGGATTGGACCTTCATCCATCTGGACTTTGCATCACAATGCGTCATGTGCTTTAGATCATCCCGATATACTGTTCACTGTTTGTTCTGCTGATGCCCCGGAACAAAAACTCTTAAAACACAACAGCTGTCTGAGGGCAGTTTTACAGTCAAATAAGTGAAATAAACAACATTTAACTACTCTTGGAAGGAGAGAAGTTGACACGCAGGCACAGAAACTCCTCACATCACTTTCACTCATCTTTGCTCTGGTTTCAATCAGTAAACATAGTTTTGTCTTCGTCCCTCCCTTGTTATGTTCTCCACTAAAGCAAACTAGTAGAAACAGACAAATAACAGCAGAATTGCATGAGGAGATAAGATAAGGGAATTGGTCTGGTTCATGTTTTTTTTCACTGAAGGGTGGAAGAAACAAATTGGCACTTACTACAGTTAGCTTACAGCCTCTGAAAAAACTCAGAATTTGGTTTGTATAATGGCAACACTTGAAGCAGACATGTGCAGTAAGCTGATCTATAAGCTCTTTATCATCCCAATTTTCATTCAGAAACATTTTCACTGAATGTCAAACATGCCTCCGATCTGAAATTATCTAGTAACATTTTAATCTTTTAAAAGTTTGTTATTGCACCACTTGTGTCAGAGGAAAGCAGTGGAATGAAGGGTATCTTGCAGGCAGTTTTTTTTTTTCCGTCTTTATCTTTTGGAAATTAGATTTTCTACTCCTGAGACAAGAAAGACTTTTCATCAGGAATTACTGGCAGAGCTGTTCAAGTTACGTTGTAATTGATATCAGACCAGAGTCCAGCGTTAAAAACTCTGCGCATCAATGGGAAAACAGCACACTGTGGTTATAAGTAGCAACAAAATCCGTTCAGTCTGTTTTGACTGGCTGATTGGAAACACATTTTGGGCCCGATATCCACCGAACTCAAAAAGAAGGATGCAGGAATTTATATAGTTTGTGGAAAGTGAGAAACTTCTCTCTCCCTTTAGAGACCCGAGCACAGAAGTGTTAGAAACAATGTGTAACAAAGAGCAAGCTAATGGGACGCCACGCATTCAGTAACATACTAGTAACTCAATTATATTATGAAATAATACATGAAAACTTTTGCAGAGCTGCTGTCTCTCTGTGTATCATCCTGAGGCAGATGGCACATAGTGTCAGAGTTGCATTTGCCGCTTTTAAAGTAACATTAGCTCACCAGTATACGGCTTCTGTCTGCATAGTGGTAGTTATTCTCAACTGTTAATATTTTCAAAATTCCTGAAAATTGCATCCCCGTGGCATGCGGCTGAAAACGTGGCAGTGTAATAATGACTGATTGACTGAAATAAGGCGTGTGTGCCACTATCCCATGTAACGGATGTAACTCAAGCTGAACATGAGTGAATCATTCATTAGACTGACCCAGAGAGCTGACAGCTCAGATAATGTGTCAGAGCAACACTACATGAGCACTATTCAGGAATTCTCATGACATGGTAGTAGGTAGTCGACTACTACAAGTGTAACTAGTAACTAAACCCCTCTGCTTATTTCAAAGGAGTAGCTGTCTGGTTCATCTTCCCATCACTGTTCATACAACACTGTTCAGCTCTTTTGCTTTCACCCATCTTGGGTCCAGTTTGGATTTGATCCTATGGGTGGAGACAGGGAGAGGCAGAAGGCAGAGGATGGAGGGTGGGACGTCACCACAACTCTCCTCGTCTCTCCTCTACTTGGTGCTCAGTGAGGATTGATGGCGAGCAGAATGACGCGACTGGGCTCAACTGCATTGAGAAACAGTGATGAGGAAACCTGTATGAAAGACTGCGAACTGGGAGTATTGTCTATTCATTTAGAGTACTTTTTTGAACTATCTTACAGACAGCTCCTGGTTGGAATTTGAGGCGTTGCCTTTCTTTTTCTTTTTTCTTTTGCGCGTCTCGTGCGCTGATGTTGCGCCACGCCGCATGATTGGCAGGATAGAAAGCCTCAACTTTCTCCAACTATTGAGCGTCCTCGCCATGCGGTTCATCGCTTTCGCCAGATGATAGCTGTTGGTTTTGCATCGCGCCATGTCCTTCTGTCGGACCGGAGTGGACAATGAAGTTATGGGATAGTCTGGCCACTTGCCTGATACTGCTGAGCGCCGTGCGCACGAGCCTTCCGGAGCGCGCCTCCATCAGGAGCAGAGGGCGCGCCGCCGAAAGTCCCCTTGAGCTCCCGCCGGTTCAGATTAGCCTGTCCGTTAATTCCCCGGGAATCAGCAGCTCTGGTCCCAGAGAAAGCGACAAGACGCCGGCTGCAGGAGATTCATGTGAGTCCCTGGGGCTTATTTAAAGTACACTGCCACTACATGAAATGATTCATTCTGGTATTTATTTTTTTTTTTATCACCTGTGTCTAAATGGAAAATAATCTTTAAATCAAAACCACCTTAAACTTACAACTGCATTGGCATTTTTACTCTGGAATACAATATTTTCAGTGAATTCTATATTTTTCAGCAAGTAATTGAAATAATTGAAGAAGAATTCATGGTGTCCTAAACCCATTTTTTCACTTTACTTGGTTTATAATTGTTACACTTCATTGTTGAAGCAAAATAGAAAAGCCAGATGAATGTTTTATCTGTCATTCATGAATAATGATACATCAACTCAAAAATAATTAAACTGATCCAATTTTACATCTAATGGTACTTGCGTAAAGCCTGTATTACTTATTAATTCCAATGCTCTTGTTGAGTCAGTGGAAAGAGTGGGATCCAGAGCTTGAATGATTGGGTTCCAACTAAATTATTCTTCAAAAATAAACCAGTATGCACCATTTTTGGTTGTGATTTAGTGACACAAGACTTCAGCCACAGTGATCCATTAACATGAAACAACATGTACTTTTCAGACACCATGGTGGAGCCTATCCCGAGTGAGTTTGAAGATGTGGTGGACTTCATAAAAGTAACAATCAGTAGAATACGCCGCTCATCCTCATCTGCTGTGGCCTCACCTACCTCCTCTACCACCTCCTCTTCTCCCATGGAGAAACTGAGCAGCAGGACTCGAAACAGAAGGGAGAAGAAGAAAGGAGGAAGCCTGGAGAGTGGTAAAACAGGAAGAGGACGATCTAGAGGAGGGCAAACAGGAAGGAGGATGAGAGGAAGAGGAGGTGGGGGTCGAGGACATAGCTGCATGCTGAAACAGATCCACCTGAACGTGTCGGACCTCGGACTCGGCTACCTCTCCAGTGAGGAGATGATATTCAGGTACTGCTCCGGACCCTGTCGGAAGTCCGAAACCAACTACGATAAAATCCTGTCCAGCCTCGTTCACAACAGAAGGATTCCTCTCAAAGACACGCCCCCGCAGGCCTGCTGTAGGCCCATAGCGTTCGATGATGACCTCTCCTTTCTGGATGATAGCCTCATTTATCACACTGTGCGGAAACACTCGGCCCGAAAATGTGGCTGTGTGTAGCAACTGTGGATCTGTGCGGCTTTAAGTTTTCCTATGAAACTTTGAAGTATAATTTTGTGTGTGTTTTTGTAGTTTTTGTTTGTTTTGAATTTACACAGAAACATAATGACAGAGCTATTTAGTACACAACTATTTTTCCTTGAAAAGAGTTTCCCATCCAATGTGGCTTCATCACAAGAACCATGATTTTACTTACAGTATATTGTTTATAATTAACAGTTACTGAGATGGAAATGTGTTCAGTATGATTTGATGGTCCCGTGGATGCTCACTCATTCTGTCCTCTTTATATCAAATATACACACATTTAAAATGTATTTATGAAAGTTTGAATTTATTAACTTATTGATATTTATTTTGTTGGGGGTTTTTTTATTAAATAATGAATGTTATTTATTATGCGACGTGATATATCAGTCTGCCAAAGCTATAATTGAAATGGTTTATTTTCACACAAACGTTTTTTATTGCAGTAAGATCCTTTACACCTTGGCATCACATCTGTGTGCGTGCGGGTGTGTGTTCTTATTATTAAATGGACTGGAGATATGAATCTGATGAAATATATAGAAAATGGTTCTATAAATGTTGCTTGTATCACATGGTGTACACCATATCGATTACAACAGAGACCTGCCAGCACATTGAGTTGTGTTTTCCCCAAATCGCTTTGATTGATTTGTAAAAAAAAAACAACAAAAAACTAATTTTTAAAAAAAGTTGAAAGTCAAGCTGAAATTTATTCTGAAAGCATATGTAACGCATAACCAGAAGATGCAATGAAAGGACAACACTCACATATTATGTAACTTTCACCAAAAAAAAAAATCTCATGGCTTTACAGTTGCAGTATTTTTTCATTGGAAAACTCCCCAAAACATCTGAAATGAATAAAAATCCAAAACAGTGGCAGGAGTTTCTATCTTGGACTTATCAGGAAACACATGTATGTATGTGGACTGTGACACCTGTTACATCTTGCACTTGGTTGTTGATCTGAGCTCCATTCATAGAGAAATAAACTACCAGAGTTTGTTGGCAAACGGACCAGGGCCTTGCTGTTCAAGAGAATCTCAGTTGACTTATTGGATGTGTATCAGGGTTCAGATGGCAACGTTAACACTTCTTCTTGTGAGCCAGACTAATAAATCTATTGAGCCAAACCTTTCAAGTGTGAACACACCCTAATGTGTTTCGTATGTTGCTTGTAAACAGTTTCCCTTGAAAACATATTGTGTTTATTCTTCAGGTATGACTAAGTATGCTTCCATATAAAACAATTCATTGCCAAGTGAGGATCACAAGATTATTTGAGACAGAAGGTGTGAAATACACTTTGGAAAATGGCTCTGTGGTACAGTGAACCATTTTATTAACAGGAAAACCTACCATGTAGGACATTTTAGTGTTGTTTTACTGTGTTTTTTTTTCTCTTGATTCAATAAGTTAATAAAACAATATGATAAAACTATTTTACTGTAAATTTCTCCTTCATATTTTTCTAAATTTGTATCATTTTTAACAAACCTATTGGATTCAGTCAAGTATTTATGATTAAATTGTATGTTTTTATTGTAATTAAGTGTGTGATAAAATAGTGTAGTGTTGTGTCGTGTAGTGTAGGGTACTATGCAATATGTAAACAGCACTTCTGTGATGAACTCGGAAGATGTCACACAATGCTGTTACATTTTAATGATTACTCCAGGCTCTGTAGTAAAAGTGGAAACATTCTGGTTTCCACTTTTACTACATATTTTTGTCATACAACTGTGATTAAAAAAGTGTTTTGTAGAAGAGAAACCATGTAAGAACATCACAGTAACAATTAATCATTGTATTTGTGTCAGTTTTTGTGCAAAATCGAATGGCGGATTACAGTTGAACTGTACTGGATTCTGTAAAGAATGAAGAAAAACAAAAGATGAATAGACACAGGTATTATCAGATGACAGGAAGAAGCGTTCCATAGGCAGACTAGGTGATTCATAAGTACAACACAGCACCTATAGAGTAGTAAGAAGGGGAAGGTGAGACTGGCAGATAATGGATATGAGGCATTAAAAGATTTACAAAATAAGAAAAACATTGAAGAATGTGAAGTGAGGAGCTGTAGTTTTCCAAAGAAATAATGGAAAATGAATTAATATGATTCAAGGTTGGTGGATCTGTATGGGAGACAATAATAAAGACAAAGATGTGGCCAGTCGCAGAGTTTGAGAAGAGTAGATGTGTGTGGCCGATACCCGATCCACTACGGTTCTCTCACATTTCATGGCCTTTCCTCACGCTGTCTCCTGAACTGTGAGTCACTACAACCCGGTTTAACAAGAACACATTTTAGCCTAAATCCTTATTTCATCAAACACATTCTGTCAGTCTGTGTGAGACATTTCACAGACAGACTCACCAGGCATCTTCAGAGTTGTTTGTAGTAGTCTGGCGGTCAGGACTTCAATTGAAACCATCTACCGACGCATTACTGTACAACCTTGAGTCATGGAGCAGTTTATCTCCCCTTTGTGACAATTTGACCTGTCAAATTCTAGCATATCTCCATGTTTTGATTGTTCAAAAAAAAAAAAAACAGCTTTTAACTTTAGTGCTTAATTACATGATTCTAAATTAGAAATTATTTTGGGCGACCTCACTTTCTGGTTAGCAAAAGCAGCAAAGGCAGCCCCTGCTTTCCACAGCTGGGACATTTGCTTTTTCTCCTCATTATTTTAGCTTCCAAGCCACGAATGAACCAGCTGCACCTCATAATGAGATCCAATTAAAAAAAAAACCTTATGAATAAACACAAAACGTTTAAAAAAAAAAAAAAAAAAAAAAAAAAAACAACACAGAGG
>OMNM01064030.1:0-20625 GCA_900302745.1 Parablennius parvicornis | reverse complement strand
CCATACTCTTCATCCCATAGACTAGCAGTTGCTTCTCCCTTTGACCTGTACACTCCAGCTAATTCCAGAATCCCAATGTAAGCATGCAAGTCAGTCTGATCCAGTGGCTTCCATTTCTCCTGAAATACACGCCTCCCCTCAAGTTGGTATTTCCAGTATAATCTTCTCTATTGGTGGGGATATGAGGAGCTGGAATGCTGACTGAATATCATCAACTCTTGTGACAGCAAATCTTGTTGGACCGGGAGTCATTTTGATGACATTGGAAGATGACTGTCTACCTTGTCTCTGTTGAGGTGATGAAGACCATTTTATATCACCATCTTTAGATGTCCAGGTCCCCTCTGTGGATGATGGCTGCTGTGTTCCTTGGTTTTCATCCGATGGAGAGACAACGGCAGGCTCGTCCCCCTCATCCTCCTCATCCTCGGAAAATTGAAAATCTGGATCATCAATTACGTTGTCCTCGGTCTCTGAAAGATCTTCTGTGTCTGAAATCTCTTCCTCTGCATCACTGTCCCAGTTCAAAATCAGTGATAAAGCTTCTTCAGCTTTAAACCCTCTGGAGCTCATTTTTGGTGTGTTTGTCAAAGAGATGGCATAAGAAAAGTGACAAGGACAAGGGAGAGAAAGCCCCTCCTCTACACACACCTGGGTCTCTGGCAGTCAAAATACAATTAACTGGGCAGTCATAATAAAGTACATCAAAGAGGAGTGTTTATTTTGGATCTGTACAGCTACTTACCCACATAAAAGTGTCCGGGTCAAAATGACCCGCAACATCATATTTGTATACAAACATCTGCATAGACATTCCACTACACATCAAAGTGTCCAGATTTTGCACACCTGCTCATGACCCTAGATGAGGAAAAGTCACAAAATTTCATGGAGAAAAAAAAGGATAACCGGTACTTTTGTCAACTCAAAAATCGAAATGGGTCAAATTGACCCTTAACATAATACAAGGGGTAGCAATGTTAAGGTTAAATGATGATGTTGTTCTGCTGGTTCCCATTCCTTTGTGTTACCTGAGCAGATAAGAAATAAAGGATACTTTCTTGCACTAAACAAAGGGAAGCATTTGGATTTGTCATGATAAAATTGAGCTCTTATTTCACTGGTCTGTCTCACTCAAGGTGAAATGTTGTGGCCCGTCACCTAACAAGAGTTGTTATGTTAATGGACCTTGTCCTCATGTGCTGCTTCTCCACAGGTATGACAGAGTTATCAAAGTCTGCAGCCTCACAGCAGACCTGAGTATCTTGCCACATGGGGATCAAACAGAGGTATGGTCTCTGTACAATTACAATGCTCCTCCACTGTGCGTGGATTCACGTTTGCAGGGTCACATTAAGACAAACAGGCATAGAAAACAACCTTTGTGAGATATTCTGGTGACATTGTGAAAACACGAACACATGAGTGACAATTTCACTTAACATGTGCGATATTTAGAAGCTGGCATGCACTGCAAATGTGAATGTTACAGAGTCACATGTTTTCTAAGTCAAGAAAATACGTAGAAATATCTTGATAGTTATTAGTTTTAAGTCTTCTTTAGTTGTAAGGGTTTGATCAGTGAGAGACAGGGCACCTTTAAAAGCACTCTTGGTTGAGACTTTTCTGTGCAGTTTCATTAAAGTTTCAGTGGTTCACATAGTCATGAGAGTCAGTGTGTTCACTTTTGTGTCGACTGAAGCGTTTTCTGGAACAAACCCAGCCCTTAATGGACAGTGATTTTTTTACTGTATTGATGTAAAGAGTGTGTGGTGTGTGTACAGATTGGAGAGCGGGGGCTGAATCTGTCTGGGGGCCAGAAGCAGAGGGTCAGCCTGGCCAGAGCGGTGTACTCCAACAGGGACATTTTTCTCCTAGACGATCCACTGTCTGCTGTTGATGCTCATGTAGGGAAACACATCTTTGAAGAGTGTATCAAGAAAGAGCTCCAAGGAAAATCCATCATATTAGTTACACATCAGCTCCAGGTGAGTAATGATGCTTTTGTTGCCTTCACCAACGAAAGTTGGGAGGAAGGTTATATTTTTGTCTCTGTGTATTTATTTTTTGGTTTTTATATTTGTATGTACCGGAATGTCCTGACTAAGTCGCTCATGAGTATAGGTCACATCGGTCAACAAATGCATAATGAAGAGGAAAAAAAACCCATACAATTCACACTGGACTATAAGTTTCATTTATTTGGAAATGTATTTCACAATTCAATCTGGTAATCAGCTACACAATAGCACACAGAGGTTGAATGGGTGTCCTTCATCGTGAATGAGGTGTTTATTATGACAGAATAACTGGTTGATTGGGTCACTGGGGGACGCGTCATGGAATCCACACCTCGTGGAATAGACCACAAGGTCCCAACTTTTACTCATAAACCAGCTATAATTCGCAACTTATTTTACTAGGTGACATTTTGATATGCTATTTTGTGACTTACGAGGATCCTGTGAGTATTGGAAAATTCCCTGAAACGAACATGCCTCCTAAAATCTCGAAAAAAAACCACATCAGCTTGTGACTCTGAAGCTAAAGCTTCTAGCAAGAGCAATTTGGATGTGAGTATGCAGCGGCATTCAGAGAAATTGGGAAAGAAGTTATTCAAGAGAAGAAAATGGCCTCCGAGAAGAAATTATACGGTCCATTTCTTCATTAAAGGATGCCTTGGATGAATGCAATGCCCAGATATGTGACCAGGAAGAAAGGCTGAACAATCTAGACAATTGCATGGAGGCAATGGAGAAGCAATACAAAAATGTGAACATAGACTACAAAAAACTACATTAGAAAATTGATGATATTGAAAACAGGAGTTTACGGTGTAATCTACGCTTTATTGGAGTGCCAGAGGGTTTGCAAAAGGGAAACCCCGCACAGTTCATCGCCGCTTTTCTACATGACGTACTTGGAGGTCCCAATTGCCTGTTATATGTCAGCTCAAGGAGCCACAGCAAAGGGACCAAAGAGCCGGGTTGTTGGGGCTGGGTTCCTCCCCTTTTCCTGGTGGTGGTGCCCATTGCGCTGCTGGGGGTGGGGACTCCCTCTGCTGCCTCACCCCGCGCCGCCGGGATGGGCTGGCCCCTGCTGCCGTGCTCCGGATCTTCCCCACCCCAGGTCTGGGGGGATGTGGGGTGGTTGGGTTCCTGGTGCTGGACGGGCAGCTAACTGAACTCTCCAGGGCTGGAATTAGAGGAGGAGAGGAATGTACATACGTGCGTGCGTGCCAGTGTGTGTGCTTGTGTGTGTGTGGACTTGGGTGGGTCTATGTGTCTGTCTGTGTGTATGGAAAGTGGTGTGAAAGTGGATAAATGTGCTTGCATGAAGATACATGTATGTGTACGTGTATGTGTGACTGTCAGTACATGTGTGTATGGGTGTCTGTTTTCTTTTTTTTTTTCTCTCTGTATGATAGCACAGAGGGGCCACGGTGCCCAAACCCCTGGCCTCCAACCGGGCTTGCACTGGGTCCTGAGGATCTTGGACTCTCCTGTTTGGCCACTGGGTGAGAAAGGGGGCTCCCGCCTGAGCCTTCTTGTGGTGTCTCATCGGGGTGGGTGTTGGTCTCCGTGTTTTGAGCCGCCCACTCTGGGATGGGGGAGGTCAGTGCGGGGGGTCCAGCTGGGCCCTGCTTGCAGATAGCCCTAGCGACAGGTGGACCTACATCCCTCCCAACCCCCCTACCTTACCTCACCTCACTCAACACTAGGGCTTGTGAGGCAGTGCCTGGGGTCAGGGAGTCAAGGCTACTTGACTGCGGTCTGGCCCCTCCCCCGACTCTGCACCGCCTTCAATTTTAACTACACTTAGACATGCAGGGTCTTGAGGGGGAGAAACCGGTCTTTGGGGGTTCTGCTGCTTGGCGGTGGCAAAAATCAAAAACATTGAATCTCAATTCTGAGGCTGTTCTGTAAATAGTTTTCAAATAAACAATAAATAAAGAAACTTCTGATCAATCCGTGTCAATTTCAGACTTAAAATGATGTATCGATTTAAGCCCCACACAGTTCCACTTGAAACACGCCCACTTCCTGTTTAGGCCCCGCGCACTCTGAGTACAGATGCGGAGTTTCAATGGTTGAACAGATAGTGGTGTACTCGCTCATCCCTAATTTTAATCACACTGTTGATAATGTTAACCTAGTTATTTTACTTTTTGATACACTTGGTTTTATTTAATTTTGTGTAGTCTCAAGGGGTGGGTAAATATGCGGGGGAGGGAGAGTACTTTGGTTAGTCCTCCAGAGATAATAGCAGATTTGGAGTTGCAAGCTTTTATTTTCTCTTTCACCTGCGCACTTACATGCTCTCATCACAAGCAGGGCTATACACTTTTTAAAGTACAAGCGTCCATCTCCGCGACAACTGCCATGGTGTGGTGACGCAGCTGCACCATTGACAAACCTCTCCTGGCTGCACAGCGTTCAATCACCCATCTGTGGACTCGTTCCTCCAGCTCTGGACATCATGCCTTCACCCTGTGATTAGCTTCCTCAGTTTTCTGAATTGTAGTGAGAAAAACCTTTGCTTTTCGCCAATCCTTCACAAGTTTTTCAGTCACAGTAAATTCTCTTCCTGCTGCTCTATTTCTGTTTTCAGCTGCATATTTAACTACTTGTAGTTAATGTTTCAGCTTTCAATTTTTTCAGCTTTTTTTTTCCAAAACAGTCTTTTATTAATTTTTAGAACATAACACACATAACGTATATTAAAAAAACAACACAATGCCCATTTAGAAAAAATAAAGGTGTCACAGTGAGAAGGTCCTGGTTCGAATCTGTGTAGTTTGCATGTTCTCCCCGTGTGTGCATGGGTTTCTTCTCGGTACTCTGGTTTCCTCCCACAGTCCCCAAAAAACCTTGAGTGAGACCCTTAATCTCCACCGGCTCCCCCTCTTTTTGGCTGCTGGTGATGGGTCATTTGGTCCTAATAGCCGCAAAGGGGATGAATTCAGTTGGCAAAAAAAAAACATGAAAGGCCCCTAGACCATCTCAAAAACATTTTGTCTGCCCTTCAACAAATAGGGGATCTTTTCCAGTGGAAGGGTTGACAACATATTTTCCCTCTCCTGATCCACGTGCGCGCTCCATAACGTAATGCAATATCTCCACTTCTGCTGACCAGTGTTTGCCACCTTTCCTAAAGTAGTTTATGTTTCAGTTCAGGAGTTCTGAGCCGTCCGGCTGTCTTTATTTGCTTTTAAATTGTGATTGTTCAGACGGGGAGACGAAGGATCTCACACAAGCGCCCAGGAAACTCTGGCGCATGCGCAAGTCGGCGCACACAAGTCATGCGGTCCAAAAAAAGTTGGGCTGCTGAAGGCGGTGGTGATTTTGACGTCACTGCACACACGCGAGAGCATGGATTGATTTTCATCACATTTTATTATATATACTTTTTGTCACATGGTGCGCCGTGTGATTTTTCTCATGTAAAATATGTGCTATGGCTCAAAATGGTTGGGAAAAACTGTCCTAAAACATAAAAAAATTACTTAATGGTAATAACCTAGGAAATATAGAAAATATATAAACAACAATTATAATACCTTCTTAGAAATATTCACATCATTATATGATTTTTTAAAAACGGTCCAATTAAACAATATAGCAGAAAACACAAACACAAGCTTTGACCCTGGATGACCAAAGGACTACAGAATGCGTGTAAGAAGAGTACACAATGCAGAAAATTCATCAAACAACAAACCAAAGAAGCAGAAGATAAATAATAAAATTACAAGAATGAGCTAACTATTATATTCCCACAAGAACACTTCATTCTCAGAGTGCTGTCTTACTGGAAGTTCCTAGGTCTTCTAAAAGTAGACTGGGAGGCAGGGCCGTCTGCAGTCAGGCTCCCCTTATGTTGAACCAGCTCCCAGTTTCAGGCTGACACACTTTGAATGCCAGAGTCAAGATTTTTCCATTTACTAAAGTTTACAGTAAGGGCTGTTTCAAGACACTACAAAGCCCCATGCTACGTTGCCTCTGTCTCTACCCCTCTCTCTACCTCCCCCTACCGTAACCAGGGTTTGTATCCCTCCCCCAATCTGTCTATCTGTTCTGTCCTTTCCTCTCCTCTATTCTCACACCCTCCGTCTCTCCTTCTACCTCTCTCTCTACCCCCTCTGCCCCGACCAGTATCTGTATCCTAACCCGAAACAAGGTTTGCTGCCTCCTACCCAAACCTGGGTCTGTATCCCTTCCCTAATCTATCTGTTCTATCCTTTCCCCTCTCTCTACCTCCCACCACCCAGCCGTTATCAAACCTCTTTTTAAAAAGAGTGATCAGGATGCTTCAGGAATTAGTAATGACAGGCCCATATCAAACCTACGTTTCTTAAGTAAGATTATTGAAAACACAACTTAATGCATTTATGCAGCATAACTAAACTACCTAATGTTTTCCAGTCTGTATTTAGGTCAAACCACAGCACCAAAACAGCTCTTGTGTTTTGAAGTGTTGAATAATGTCTACATGAGCAGTAACACTTCCAGAGTCTCAGTTTTAGTGTTAATGGATCTTAGTGTTGCTTTTGACACATTTCAACACACCATGCTGCTGGACCAACTGTAACAATGATTGGGAATTTCCCGAACTGCACGAAGTCAGTTTAATCTTGCTCATATTGACTCCATGTCACTCAGGACATCAAACCTCAGGACCTGGACTCAGAGCTGAAATTCAACAGCCACATTAAGACAATAACAAAATCGGCTTACTGCGATCTGAAAAATATTGCAAGAATCAAAGCATTTCTGACCCAACAAGCATTTATTTTCAGTTGGTTTGATTATTGTAACAGTGTGTTTACAGGCCTCAGGAACAAATCTGTCAGACAACTGCAGCTCATCCAGAATGCTGCAGCCAGAGTTCTCACCAATACATAGAAGTTGGAGCACATTACACCAACACAAAGAGGGTGGGGCTAATTAAAGCCATACTCCAATCTCTGCACTGGCTGCTTGTGTGTCAAAGGATCGACTTCAAAATCTTACTTCTGGTCTATAAAACTGAATGGGCTCGGGCCTAATTATATCTCTGATTTATTTCTAGAATATAAAACATCCGGACCTCTGAGGTCCTCGGGAAGAGGTTTACTCTGTGTTCCCAGGGTCAGAAACAAACAAGGTGAAGCAGCTTTTAGTTCCTATGCTACTCAACTGTAGAACAAACTTTCTGAACACCTGAACACAGCTGATACACTCACTTCTTTTAAATCAAGACTTAAAATATTCTTATTTGCACAGCCTTTTGAGTAAACAATTTTAAAAATGCCTTTGAAAGGACTGTGAATTGTCCTGTGTTTGAATGGTGCGTTATACATAAATTTGCGTTGCTTTGCCTTGCCTTACCCTACTCCAACCAGGGTCTGTATCCCTCCCCCAATCTATCCGTCCTTCCATCCTATCCTTTCCCCTCCTCTGTCTTGTATTTGGTGCTATATGAATAAAGTTGAAAGTTAAATTGAACTTGGAATGAGGTAGCCCCAGCATCCTGTTTCACTGAGAGCTACGAAAATCAACACACATATGCCAACATCGTGACAATGGTAAAAAATGCTATGAAATAGGAAGTGCAATGCAAAGCGCCTGAACATGATCGGGTTGACCTCAAACTTGAATTGTTGCATCTTAGCCCAGCCATCATCACAACCATATGATGACTCTTAATCATAACGCCATTTGAGGGTGTGGCTTTGACAACCTTCGCCACGAAACAGGCGAGTGTAACGTGAACATGATCACATTGACCTCAAACAAGAATTGGGGAGATGAGCACAAAATCTCAACTTACAACACATTTTGACATGTGTGGGTGTGCGAGGACCCGCTTAACGCTGCTTGCAGCTTTATTTAGATTGAATTCATTTCAGTTAAAACTTCGCGAGAGTTTAATCAGACATGAGTTCAATCAGACATGAAGAATGCTGTCAGTGCAGTTCATGATGTTCTCTCAAAGTGAGTTGTGTTGTAACAAATTATGAGCTATAATAGTATGTTCGTACATGTGCTTCAGCTGCAATAAAGAGCTCAGAGCTTGTTCAATCAGACATGAAGAATGCTGTCAGTGCAGTTCATGATGTTCTCTCAAAGTGAGTTGTGTTGTAACAGGTTATGAGCTATAATAGTATGTTCGTACATGTGCTTCAGCTGCAATAAAGAGGTCAGAGCTTGTTTTATTGACTTGTTGCTTCTGGTTTGTTTTTTAGTATTTGGAGTTCTGTGATGACATCCTGGTTCTGGAGAATGGGGAGATCCTGGAGGCCGGAAACCACCAGAACCTTATGAACAGCAATGGGCGCTATGCTCAGCTCATCAGAAACTACCAGACGGAGTCTGATGTGAGAATGTGCAGAACAACACAGTGTCCTTCTTTACTACTGTTCCATTGACTGTAAAACCTCCTCACCATTATTACTTCCTTTAGATCAGGGGTCGGCAACCCGCGGCTCCGGAGCCGCATGCGGCTCTTTGGTACCTCTGCTGCGGCTCCTTGAGCCTCGGTGCCACTGCATTATGTCCCGGAGCGGGCGGGCTGGGACGGTACGGTAAAGCAAAGTGCACCCAGACCCAACTGTGTTGTGCTGTCCCATCACAGAGAATGTAAATGTAATGTAAGCAGAGTTGTGAAAGACACGTAATGACGCAGGCATGAAACGTCACCATACAACAATAGTGGGGCAAAGAATGTGGAAGTTGTGGCAGCCGCAGCTCACTGTGACTTCAGCTCTGCAGCTGTCTGAAGCCAAGAGCTCTTGGCAACTCCCAGCCTTGAGCCATGTTTATTCGTGTCACAGCAGAAAACGTTCTCTTTGTGAAAACCCGCATCCGTCTGTTGCTAGATCTCCTCCTCTCCTGTTATTATAAGTAGTGTCAGAACCTTGTCAGAACACAATAACGGAAGGGTTTACAGCAGATAAGATATTTTAATACTGCAGACTGAGGCCGCATTTACACATACCTGGGTTTCTTACAAAAAATTATATTTGTAAAAAAAAAACAAAAAACATTTTGACCTGATCATTTACAAAAATTTTTTTATGTGTACGCAAGGCCCAAACACAGAGAAATGTCAGTTTTTTCAGAGCTCAGGTACGTGTAAACGTGGCCTCAGGCTGAAGATCGTCACTCCCAATCAGCAGGCGTGTGGAGGAACGATGCTTCATGCTCACTGCGACAGACAGCAGCAATTATTCACTTTATGTTAAAATAACAGGATGTACACAACAATTGAATAACATTGAAGCCACAAACACTCACACTCATAGCCCTAAAAACACCTACATACGTGCGCCGATTTAATAATAACACATTCACTGCATTCTGTTCAGTATGAAACGGTTTCCAATGGCTCTTTGACTGTTGAAGGTTGCCGACCCCTGCTTTAAATGAGTTAACATGAAAGTTTTACACCCTGTAAGACTGAGCTGTTAAGAGTATCTCTTCATGTCAGATTGAGGATGGAGAGAAGCTTCCACCAGAAGACATCCAGGCCAAAATGAAATTGAGACATCGTGCAGACAGTGGAAAGGTCAACCCTGGTAGGAAAAGTCTGACACTTCATAATGCCTGACATTGGTAGTATCTCACACAATTATATAACAGTGTCATGACAGTTGCGGGATCTACCTACCTATGTACCTATTCTTAAATGATGGTGATTGGTGCGCAGGTTCAGTGGACAACGGAGAGCAATATTTTTGACATAATAACATAAATCCTCATCAATGAGGCTTTGAATGTTTTTTGTTCTTGCTCTTGACTTGTTCCAAGTCTGTTTAGCTCAACAAGGCTTGATATGGAATAATGAGCTTATGAGCTTAATGAGCTTAATGAGCATGTTTTCATCAGTTACATGAATCTATGGATAATAAATACACTGCCTGGCCAAAAAAAACCCGACAAGCCTGCGATTATTGCATGGGCGATTTCAGCTTTCAGGTGGCAAAAGGTTATTTAACCATTGCTGATGCAATGAACAACTTCTGTTTTCTTAAACATATTAACTATAGTGAAAGACACATCCTGTGGGCATGGAAAAGATGTTAGTCTGTTTAAGAATAGCCAAATCATTGGCATACATCAAGCAGAGAAAAGATCCAAGGAGATTGCAGAAACTACTCAAATTGAGTTAAGAATAAATGATTAAAAATTCAAAGGATTGTGGGGAACTACCATCTTCCAGGAAGAAATGTGGTCGGAAAAAATTATCGTGACTGGTGATCACTTTCACGCTGTGTAGCTTTAAGAAAACCACTGATCAGTAAGGCAAAAAAGAAGAAAGGCTTCAGTTTGCTAGGGAGCATAAAGATTGAACTCTGGAGGAATGGAAGAAGGTCATGTGGTCTGATGAGTTCAGATTTACCCTGTTCCAGAATGATGGGCACATCAGGGTAAGAAGTGAGGCAGGCAAATATTTTCTTTTTTTCCCTAATAGCACAGGCATATTCCAAGATGACGATGCCAGGATTCATCAGATTCAAATTGTGAAAGAGTGGTTCAGGGAGCATGAGACATCTTTATGACAGAGTCCAGACCTTAACCCCATTGAGAATCTTTGGAATGTGCTGAAGAAGGCTTTGCACAGTAGTCAGACTCTCTCATCATCAATACAAGCTCTTGGTGAAAAATCACTGCAACGCTGGATGGAAGTATATCTTATGTAGCTTATCGAAACAATGCCACAGCGAATGTGTGCTGTAATCAAAGCTAAAAGCTAAAGGTGGTCTAATGAAATATTAGAGTGTGTGACTTTTTTTGGTGGCGACTTTTTTTGGGGGCCAGACAGTGTAGATTAACAGTGCAACAACAGACTACAACTACATCACTGGGTAAATAAATACCAGTAATGATAAAAATCTGATTATAAAACATTAATTCCAATATAAATACAACAAAGAATGTAGGTCAAAGGTATAAACGTACATGAGGCCAGGCAGTGATCAGTACAGTTTTTGGCAAAACCGGTTGTTTTTTTTATGTTGCGAAAGTGGGGGTATTGACGGCAGCTGCCGAAAGTAACTAAAAATGTACTTGTGATCTAACTTAGTTACTTTCAAAAACAAGTAATCAGTAAAGTATCTATTTTGCTATTAAAGGAGTAGATAGTAATCAGTTATCATTACTTTTTTAAAGTAACTGTGGTAACACTGGACTTGTGTACATATTACTTTCAAGATTTTGTTCAGCCATAAATATTCATTTGACCCCTAAACATTTTTAATAGGAATCAGGAAGTTTGGGAATAAATCTGAGACATCCAAGGCATTTCTTTTTTTTTCTTCTTTTTTTTCTTTTTGAGGGGGGGGGGGTTGTTTGTCTATACTAATTGATTTAGGGAATACAATCTGTTAAGTATGTTTGACAGGCCTGTTCTGTAAGTTGTGGACTGCAACATATCCATTTATCTCATTGGTTTTCACGTGATTATTTTATGTTAGGCCCTGGCAGGGTCTTATATAAATTGCATGTTTCTATACTGACACCTGACTGACTTTAGCCCAATTAAAGCATGAGTATTTCTGTTATGATGAGGCATGATATCTGTGTCATTGTTGGGATCCTCCGTAAGGCCCGCACCTCAGCGGCCATCGATCCCTTCCCGGGCCGATTCAGAGAAGACCGTACTAAGTTAAGATATAGATGATGGGAATGAACAAACTCATGGAGACAGTACTTTTTTTTAAAACCTTTTGCAAAAGGGAGAATCAAACGGTACAATACGAACACACGTGTTCGTTCCTGCTACCGCTCTCTGTAGGATGAAATTCTGGCTTTCTCCCGGAAGCATGGTCTGTTTTATTGAAGCAAAGATGCAGTTACAGAAATAGCAATGATGGGGCGTTCCTGTCATTGATCACACAAAACTCACGTTGCAATAATACTTTTGTGTAGGGCTTACGTATAGCTTCTAACAGCTGCAGTTTCCATATAAGGGAGCTTATCTGGTTAAATGAACTTGCACCTGCATACAGGCAGCTTCCTGTTCTCTGAATGGAAAAGCTAAGCCATGTAAGCAGTTTTGATAAGTGGGGCATGGTGCATAGTCTTACAACATTTCCTGTGATGCTGCACTGTGCATTTCTTATTCTCAATCATGGTTCCTAATACATTTCACATCATCTTGCTTGGAAAAGCAGTTTGAACAAAAGGAACGATGATTGCCTCTGTATAGTTCGTTTCACATTTCCTCCATACAGCAGGAAACGTCCAAGCAATATTATGTAAGAGCCTGTCAGATAACACAAAATCTTGTCTGTTTGATAATTTGACAAAGACAAAGATAATTTGATAATCCAAGTTACATTGTTGCAGCTGACAGGAAACACGAGGTATGCCCTGTTGGGGGAGACACCTCAGTGAACGATGATAAAGCCCATATAACAATCAAAGTGCTTGCAGGGAGGCCAGAAGTGATTTGAAGTTCCCATAATCAGAAACATTGATGGGAACCATAAAAGCCTATTTGGTAAATCACGTGTGTGAGAACATAATATATCAAACAGTGAGCTTTGCTGCCACTCAGCAGATGAAGAGATGAATCCCTTCAAAGGCATCGTCTATGTTGAGATATAACAGAAACATGGAAACAACTATTTTTATGCTTGATCAAAGTAACATTAATAACCACAAGTTAGGGTGGATATGGAGGGAGCATTAATAGAAAGCTTTACCTTGCAGGTTGGCTTTGATGTGTCAGTTAAAGTGACCACATCCCTGCATTTTGTCGTAGCTTACAGCTGATCCTGCCCCCGCTATCACCTTCTTGATTTTTTCTGAAGAATTATTTTCAGTCCTGATCACAGAAACCTCCTTCATCTAGCACTGTCAACATCATTTCCTCTAAACCTCAAGCCACAATACTTTATGCACCATGAAAAGGACCAACACACACTGTGAGACAAAATTATTAGTCTCTGTGCTTTGTTTCAGGATTTGACATGGCAGATGAAAAAGATGATGGAGGAACAGCTTACAAAAAATGTAAGTATTTCTTGCCAGTCTTCAGGAAAGCCACTCAATATGTTCTGTTTGCTTATGCAATTAAGTTTTTATACATTAAAGTCACTTTAATTGAGCTGGGGCTCTGTTTTTGTGTGAACTAAAGCTACATGCCAGCCTAAGGACCAGCTGGTCAAAGAGGAGGCATCTACAGAACATTCAGTTCCATTAAAGGTCTACCACAGCTACATTCAGGCTGCTGGAGGTTTGATACATATAATTTACTTCACAAAAGCTAAATTGTTACTCATCTGCTGCACATCTCATATATGGAGTTCATAATGTTCAAATGTTTCCCTTCAGGTTACTTCATAATATCCCTTGTACTCCTGAACATTGTGCTGATGATTGGATCCACAATATTCAGCAACTGGTGGCTCAGCTTCTGGCTGAATGAGGGCAATGGGGTGAGAGTCATACATTCATATGGATATAGGGTGCACACATTACTATGTTCTAAAACTGTGTACAGGTAGAGTCTGGTATGGTGACTCCAGAAGGGTTGTTGCTTCATTACAGAAGAGTTGTAGATTCATATTGTGGCAGATTGCAGAACTGTGGAAAGACTAAAACACATCCAAAAATTTTTTTGGAAGTGCAGCATTTTTGGCAATGATCATAAGTCTGTTAAAAACATAAAGCAGGGTCTTCTTGATAATGATAGATAAAGGCTTCAGGCTGAATTACAAGAACAATCATTGATCTGATCAGATCTTCTGCTTCACTGGAATTAAATGGCATTGTTGGGCTTTTCTCAGCTCTTGACTTTACTTTGCAAGATAAGTTTGGTTTTGTGCATTAAGATGAAATTTCTGATGTTACTTTTCAGGTAAAATAAAAACATTATTCAGTTTTTATGGGTCGTTGTTGTTGTTGGGTTTATCCATTCTCTGTCGTCATTGTCTCCACTAACATCCCTTACATATTCACTCATCCTTTTTCGGTAGACACTAAGCAACTCGACAGACAAGGGAAGTGTCTCCGACAACCCGGACCTGCACTTCTACCAGATAGTGTACGGAGCGGTGGTGTTAGGCACGGTGGCTCTTAGTGTCATCAAATGCTTCTTCTACACGTGTGCCACCTTGAGAGCATCCTGCAAACTCCATGACATCATGTTCAGTAAGGTACTATCAAATGTCTGAACACCTTCAGTTAGAACCACTTCAGAGGTATGCAGATCGCTGGACATTTTCCGGGTGAAATGATGCCTGCGACTACTTTCAAAAAGAACTTGCAATAGCACCACATGGTGTTTTTCTTTCTTACTCTCTCAGATTATGGCCTGTCCGATGAGCTTCTTCGACACAACACCATCAGGTCGCATTCTGAACCGTTTCTCCAAAGACCAGGAGGAGGTGGACAGTGTGCTTCCTATCAACATGGACCCTTTCCTACAGTTCAGCCTGCTGATCACCTTCATCATCATCACTATCTCCGCTGTCTTCCCACTCATGCTTATAGCTGTCCTTGTTTTGGCCATTTTATTTGGCCTCATTCTCTTGTGAGCATACCATTGAAGTTCAGATTCAAATTTTGCTCTTTCGAGAAAAGTGCAGTTAGAGCAATTTAGACTTTCGATTTAAGTATCCTGAATTTTCTTCTTTTCTCCAGTGTCTTCCAGAGGAGTATTCGTACAATGAAGAAGATGGAGAACGTCAGCCGATCTCCTTGCATCTCTCTGACCATCTCGACCCTGCAGGGTCTCAACACGATCCATGCCTACGAAATCAGGGAGAGCCACATAAAACAGTAACGTATCAGATTTGGAGCTTAAAACACAGCCTTTGTGGCTCTAATTTTGATTCATTTACAGTAAACAAACTTTCATTTGGACCCCCTGTCACTGTGACATGCTCCGTCTCAATGGAAACAGACACAGATGTTGCAGACTCTGCTGCACTTAATCTGGCTAGCAACAAATGCTGACCCTTTAATAATTCTAAGTCTTTGTTTATGAAAAATTATAATGTTGATTTCAAAATGGATATTAAGTGTTTAGATATGCTGGGTGTGAGCTGGCTTTCAAAATAAAAGCCCCGAATATTTTCAAATTAAAAGTCAGTTTCTTAAAAACTATGCCTAAAACTATATGTCCCTAAATATAAATGTATATTTAGGGATTAGCTAGTCGAGCTTTGTTGACATTGGAAGTAAAAGCCCCCCCATATTTTCCTAAATAAAAGCCCTATTATGTTAAAACCATCAAAATTTATATTTTATCAATATTTAAATGTGCCAGAGGCTATGATTGGGTCAGAAGCCATGATTGGCATGTTTAGAGGGTCAAATTTGGGTTTGAGTCCCCGACGGGCCAGAGCCCGAGGTCCCGACCAACGCTGCATGCAGCTTTAGTTATGCATGTTATGCACAAGCTGATTTCCTGAGCAGCTTCACATTCAATTCATTCATGTGTGAAAATATATCCACAGCAAATTTTCTATATCCTCACACTAGTTATAACACTATGCCTAAACTTAACTGGCAGACACGAGTGAGTTAAATTAAGTCCTCATCGGTTGCTTCCAGGAATGTGATAAACTGACCATGCTGATGAGTACTCGCTTGAAATAAGTTTAACAACTGGAATCACAACTCCATTAAGCTGTAATACAGACTTATAGAGAAATGCCTTATTATTCATTCACTTTATTTTGGATTTGTTTCAGCAGCCAAACAGTTCCCATGTTTTATCTTGCTGGAAACCAGTGGTCAAAAATCCTCAGTTACTTCAGAATTGTTCACAAAAATGTCCTCGGTCAACTATCCATTAACTTCTGAGCTGTCGCCATTTTCTGCCAGCATACTTCACTGTAAAGTGACAGCTGATAGTGCATCCTTTGAAAACTGCAATAGTTTCCTGTTATATCAGACAAGTTGCTGTTGATCAGACTTCAGTAGCAAAACAAAATGTTGTCCACTCATCATTACAAACTAGGTAATCACTGTGCACCTTTACTTTCTTTGGTATGTTCCAAGCATTTTCATACATCATACAAGTGCATATATTGGTATCCACAGAAATTGAAAGATGTCAGGAGAATTTCCTAATGAAAGGGACACAGAATACAAAGAAATCAATCTGAGAGTGATTTAAAAAGTTTAAGACAATGTTATTGCATTATTCTTGCAAGAAGATAGTGTCACAGTACAACCTTGACATGATTGTCCAGGAGTTTGTCTAACTCTGACATCAGACAGCACCTTCTTGAAGTCTGAATTGATTTGAGCCTGCATTGAAGGCCACTAAAAGTGCTGACACAGTTCATTCTTGAACACAGACTGCATATTACACATCATTCTTTATGAAACAAAATATGATTTCTCTATCAAAGAGGAAAGGCAAAATTAATGGTTCAATGTAATGCACAAGTTAGGCGGATCAGATTAAAAAGCCTAATAGGCTCATGTCTGACTGAGACAATTCCCATGTTCTGTTTTGATGACATTTGCTGTCTGTTTGCTGCCTCCGATGCAGGGTCGGTCATCTTGGTGGCTGTCAGATGCTTTCCTGGTTAATATATTAGTGGTTTAGAGGCACTTTGACTGCAGTTCTACACAGTCAAGTACATTATTTATGATCTCATTGTGCTGACTGCTGATTCTTTTGGATTTCTGAGTGGTTCTTTATCCATCTGCAGATTCAAATTCCTGAATGATATCAACTCCAATCATTTCTTACTGTTTCAATGTGGCACTCGCTGGCTTTCCTTCTGGCTGGACTTCATGGCTGCCACCATGACCGGGTGTGTAGCTCTAGCTGTGGTCCTCACGGATAATGAAATCATTAATCCAGCTTTGAAAGGCCTGGCATTGTCGTACACCATACAGGTATATTTGGAGAGCAAAAAAATTCATGCTTGATATATTTTCTGTGGCATGTGTTTATGGAATCAGTGTCTGCTTTTTAGTTGACAGGCATACTTCAGTTTGTGGTGAGACTGGCCACTGAAGTGGAGGCTCGATTCAACTCGGTAGAGCGACTGCAGGAGTACATCACAGTGAGAAGACTCTCTTCGCCACTCTGTCTGCTGTAATCTCATTAGAGAAGAGGCTAAAAGCCTTCACTTTTATTTCTCAGAGTTCATGTTTGTTGTGTGCAGGATTGTAAATCTGAGGCTCCAAGGTACATTAAGGAGTCACACCCTCCAGAAGAGTGGCCTCAGAGTGGAGCCATCAGCTTCAAGAGCTACAAGATGAGGTACAGAGAGAATACCCCCATTGTTCTCAACGGGCTGAATTTCCACATCCGAGCTGGAGAGAAGCTGGGTATTGTGGGAAGGACAGGCTCTGGTAAGATCCTGAATACACACACATGTCATACTTATGGAAAGTGAAATTTGTCATAATTCATAGATTAAAATATATTTTGAGCCATGGATTTCAGAAAGCACAACTAGTAATCACAATAAAAACGTATTTGTCCGTTCTCTCCTCAGAGTAGAATAATTCAATTTCCTCACAGATCTCTCAGCAATAGACCCTTTTCACATGACAGACAGCTTCCATTTGGGAGCAAAGCAGTATACCCTGACTTTAGTGGGTTTACATAAATATCAACATTCTTTCAGGCAAATGCATTTTTAGTGACAACCGTTCGAATTGCAGACAAAAGTAGACTCTTAAGTAGAAGACGTGTATTAATGTGGAAATATAGTATGATAAGACTGAGTTAGAAATGTGGCCATGGTGATTACAGAGAGAATTTTTTTGACGCACTCTCTCCTACACTAGTTGTTACCTTCTCCACTCTCACTCACACAATACACACAAATTAAAAACTGTAAAAACGGCTGAAAATGTTAGAAAAGACTCATAGTTTAAAATTGGTAATTTGAAAGAGTTTAAAGATAAGTTTCCCATCTATGTCCATGTTAAAAAAAAATTCTAATGACAGCAGTAGTGTAGTTGCCTGAGTCACTGGAAATTTCAATGTAGAGATTATACTCTAATTTTTAGTGCCTTTTTTGTTTGATAGGTGGGCAGCCTGAATCTTATCGACAGAGTATTAGGTAGTGTAATCTCGACCCAAGTACGCACTCAACTACGCCACTGCAACACATTATTATAATGTTTATAGTGTTTATAGCTAACGTTGCTGCTTGTTAGCCTGCACGTTAGCATGTACACCATGATGCTATTTCTCTATGTCCAGCGCAGCTATAAAACAATAATGATTGCTAACAGTACCTTTACAAATCACATTTAATTTTGTTGAGCGCATAGCGTTCCCACATTTTCACTTTAAATGGGTCAAGCCACAAGTAGGGATAGCCAGCTTCACGAGAAAGGGGAAGTTGAGTAACAGCACTTTATAAAGGGTGTATTTGTAAAAAAAAAAAAAAAAAAAAGCAAAGTGCAAATGAGAAAAGTTGAAAAACAGACAAAAACATCTACAATTCCACAGTCAATATTAGAGGCAAAGGCTTTCTGGAGACAGATATATTGAATTCACAGTGAGGCAGAGAGTCAGGAGAGGAGAACACAGTCAGAAGAAGAATCAACACAGTTCTGACTGCATAGCCTGTTTACACATCACATTTCATCAGTCTAATTAAATGGTTTCGGACTCAGAGGTCAGATTTACGTGAAGACTGCAAGAAGTGATCAGATTTTATTAGATATTTTCCCAATTGTGTCAGTGGATTTAATCTGGAAGTATTGAAGATGAGTTGAGTTTCTGATCAGGAGGGTAGCGTTTCTTTTTTATTCTCCAGTCCACCTTGATAGACCTTTTCAAATCAGGATCCAGCGTCTGGCACGTCTGAAGCCTTTTCTTCTTGATCAGATTCACTCCCATTGTGTTTTTGTAGGTAAATCTTCTTTAGGTGTGGCGTTGTTCAGACTGGTGGAGCCAACTGAAGGAACCGTAGAGATAGATGGCGTGGACATTAATGTTGTTGGTCTCCATGACCTCCGGAGTAAGGTGTCTATCATCCCTCAGGACCCTGTGTTGTTTATTGGCACACTCAGGTAATCAATTACCCCACAGAGCTCCTCCTTTAACCACAAGCACTCACTGACTGATCACTGAGGAACCAGCTGCGTGTCTGCAGGTACAACCTAGACCCTTTTAATAAGTACACTGATGAGGAGATCTGGTCCGCACTGGAGAAGACATACATGAAGGCCTCGGTATGTACAGAATTAGAGAGCGAATAATCAGGATATGAGCACCAAAGACCAAGACTTATGTTGAAATAATGGGGATGAAGCCATTTCTACTACAAGTAAATAACAAACATCAAAAGCTCAAAAGGCTGCAACTACTACTTATAGTGTCTTTTCCCCTCCACTTTCATCTAATTTATGATGTTAAAATGATATGTACGATTTAACATTGGTAAAACTTCTTTTGTGATGTTTTTTTCTATAGATTGTCAGACTCGAGGAGAAGCTACAAGCGCAAGTTATGGAGAACGGAGAGAATTTCTCTGTAGGCGAGAGGCAGCTGATCTGTATGGCAAGAGCGTTGCTGCGTAACTCCAAGGTTTGTATACATGTACCAGTCATTGATAATAGTGTGTCCCTCAGTCTCTGAGGACATGGTAGTTTAGAAGGTTGTGGTATGTTTCTTTGGTTGTAAAGATGCTGATAACAAGGTGACACTGGTGTTTCTTCAGTTATGTGAGGCCTTTTATGTGAAGATATGAAAAGGCCTTTTCATATCTTCTTTGTGCTCTCTCAGTATATGGTGTATTATAGCTGCCATGGATGCAGAGCTTGTTGGTAGTAGCAAATATTCAAACTAGAACTTTGAAGGCTGAAGTGGAGAAGGGTTCTATGTGAACAGCAGTTGCACCTTTGTGAGACTGTGGCAGGGGACATATTTTACTAACATATCTTGGAAACAACTCCTCAGAATCCACAATTTTCATGCAAAGTTTTTCATAAAAATATGTTTTGAAAGGAAAATTTGTTGTCTTTCAGTCTGTGTGGGTTTTGAAGCAGTCAGACCTAAACGTCAGACACCAGGAGGCTCAGTTTGATGCAGACACCCGATTTTGCTCCATGTTAAATTTCGCTTGGAATCGTGGGAAAAGACATTTGTGTTTCCGTATTCATTTGAATGGGAGGAGGCAGACAGGGGATTTCTGCATTCTGACCTTTGACGTACAATAAAATGGAACGTACTAGAACGTAAAATGATGAGCGTTCCAAATTTTGTGAACTTTTGAGCATGTTTAGGGAGTCAAATTTTGAAATGAAAATGTGTTGTCTTTCAGTATATGTGGGTTTTGAATCATTCAGACGTAAACTTAAGACACCAGAGGCTCAGTTTAACGCAGACACCTGGTTTTGCTCCATTGGACTCCATGTTAAATTTCACTTGGAATTGTGGGAACAAAAAAAATGACACCATTGCTGTCATTCATCAAAGCGGTCATGTTTTAGAGAATTTTCCCCCACATGTGTTACATCGCCTTGATCTGCAGGTTCCTGTCGCGCTGCTGATCTGCTCACTTTGTCGATCAGAGGCACTGTTTAACCACATTCGCCACTTGGTCAAGGTGTTCGATCACTGCTTTTTTTCAGGACAAATTTGCATTTCTCCATTCATTTGAATGGGAGAAGGCAGACAGGGGGATTCTGCGTTCAGACCTTT
>OMNM01064029.1:0-10799 GCA_900302745.1 Parablennius parvicornis | reverse complement strand
AGGTTTTCGTCTCTGCAAGTGTACAAATAGCCGTCATTCCTTTTGTCTCTCCATCTTGCTCGTACTGTCTGACTGACCCGGTTTGAACCCGGGTGTTTGAATGCTGTTTGTCCCTTCATGAACTGTAGAGTCTCTCCCACGAATCTCAGTCTGGCGAGGAGAACGGTTAATATTCACTTCACTGTGTTTCTGATATTCTGGACAACACCAATAAGCAATGTATCTCATTTGGGGCGGCGTAGTAATAATCTCTGAGATTTGTCAATTTGGAGTGTCTTTAATGTAATCCTTGGCCGCGCTCCTGCCCAGATAAAATGGATATCATCTTGTCTCCTGCTGTAAACTGAGAATGTGGATCTACAACAGCCTCGGCAATATATTCATCCTCACTATTTCAGTTCAGGAGCGGAAATCTGTCATTAACACCGCCCACCTTCTATTTATCCTACTATTTATTTTATTATCACTTATTTCATACAGTTTGTTTAAATCTTCAGTAATAATGATTCCCAGGTATTTTATTGATTTAGTTTCCCAGTTCAACTTGTATTTCTGCCTGATTATCCCGCCGCTGTGTAATTGAATGGGGAGAAAAGGGCGTCTCATTCCGAGCACTTTTCTTTGGCTCATGCTGTTCATTAAACCAAATAACCTCTGACATGTCCACAACTCACAAAAGATGTTTTCGGCCAAATCCGTCAACGTTTGACCCCCCTACCACAATGTTCGAAGGTCCCATCAAAAATGCAGAAAAAAAACAAGTATTTTGAAAAATACCATGTACCTTGAACTCCTATCTGCCATTTGAGGTGATTTAAATGGTTTTCTTGCTGGAATGCCTGGTGTTTATTACAATTATGATTACTTTGGCTTATTATGTGGTCATAGCCACATAATCTTGAGTCAATATAACGCTTTAATCTATATATTATCTGAATTTATATTTAAAAATATCAATTTGTGGTGTTGTGGGGGTTTTTTTTCAAGCTGAACATCTTACAGGGAACTTTAAAACAACAAAACTAATGAACATTTTCTTAGTTTTATTTTCTTTTTATCAAATCATAAACAGTAATATCATTATAAAACAATTACCTATGTGATACATATGAATGCTACAGTAATTGTCACAAACAGCAGCACATCACAGTAACTTGTAATCATTTATGTTTTCACTCCTTAACCCTTCTTCTTCATCTCATTCTTGAGAAACTGTGGAATCTGAGCCCGGTGTGAGTTCCAGACAACTAGCATACGCCCTCCGTGACACCAGCTTCAGACTGATTCTGGTTTAGTTGATTGTTCTTTATTGTGTTTTATGGTTCACACCTCTGTTTTTAGATTTTTGCGTCTATTTATTTACAGAACGTTAGTTCAGCTGTGGTTGTTTTTAAAGTCGCCAACGGACGTTTGGTCATAAATGCCACATGCTGCAATGACGCCATTACTCTGGTTAGCAGTGGAGGGGTCAAACATCAGGAAGGTCACACAGAAAATGTAAAATGTGTGTGTACGTTTGTGTCACACGTGAAGCAATTGAAACGACCATGACAAACAATGGACGGAGTGGTGTTGTAGATAAGGTAATCTTGTAATCCACTGGTTTCCATGGGGACAAATGTTGTTGGCGAAGGTCTGCGCTCGACTGAGTGCGTGTTCTAGTATTTGAAGTTGAGTTGAGTCTCGTATGTGAATTACAATGAGAAAGTAACATTGTATTTCATATTTTTATTGCAATATGAACAGTCAATATTACTGTGAAACAGCAGTTAGTGCTTCTCTTATAGAAACGATACCATTGTGCTGACCTGGTTCTACGTACCACGACAGCCAGGGGAACACTTCACCATCATCAAGACTCTGAAGACCCTCATACGCTTATCCACAGGTTTATTGTTTCAAGGAGAAGTGAAAGTAACACTTACAAAAAGCTGAATTAAGCTGCTTAATGTTAACAGTTAAATTGTAAAATAAAATATAATTGTAAAATAAATATTGTAACATATACAATTTATATTAATTGACCCATATTTATACTGTTATAGGTTTTTATGCATCAATTTGAACTCGAACCTGATGACATCACTGTTTTTCAAACGTAATTAACATTATAATCGTGTATTTGTCTGTAAAAGTCTTAACAAATTCGAAAGAAGTCACAGCATTCAATCACTTTCTTCACTAACTCAAAATCTACTTAACAAAACAGTCTAAAAAAAACAATGGGAAGTATAGTTAAACATTAACTAAACATTAACTAGTTAGACACAAGATTTATGCAGATTGAACCGGATTAACTCTCCTAACAGCCATGTGCTCCAACAGGTTTCAAATTATTGTCACATGACTCAACTGTCACTTCTGAAAAGCTTGAAATACTAAAGAAAGCAGGAATAACACAAACCTTAACATAAGTTATTTGTAACAGAACACCCATATCTGACAATAATGCCACGATCCTTATTCATTTGACATGTGTCATATTTACAAAAAGATCAAGTTGGACTTCATATAACAAAAGTGCATCAGTTATAAAATTTGGAAACAATATTACAAAGTCTTATCAAGCTGTATATACAGTCCTCCTCAACATAAAAGGGGAATATACATAACCTGCCATGTCAGAAATAGCAGAAGGTAGTTCTTGAGTTCTGTTCTGACCTTTTTTTATTATTATTTCTGAAATAATACAATCTTTGATTTATTCCTCATATGGTGGAATTGTATGAAGGCAAAATAAAAATAAAAAGACTGTTAACTTGAGCTGTATCTAACTGTGCCATGAGGTGGTGAGTCACTTTGAATGTTTTAGTCTAACGAGAGGAAAAGGAGACGATAGTGTCTCACTGCTGCCACCTGCTGTACAATTGTGTCATTGCACAAATATTACATCTTGAAAAAAAATAAAACAGGTCCACTCTCATGCTGCATGTTTAATCTCACACCAAGAGGAAAGCTGTCAAAGTACTGAAGGTGGGTCGTGACAGGAAACTGTGATAAGTTCATAAAACTTCTAAATAATCAATTTTGTTATTGAGTTGAAAACCAATATAAATTATGTCTTGATTTCAAAGTTATAAAAATAAATATTCTATATCAGCATAAGCCAGGTGTTCTTGGTATTGGTTTACCATTCAAATGTGTTCTTTCTAAAAAAAAAACAACAAAACAACAAAAATCAAATGGAAAAAATACTGTTGGGTAAAGAAACCCCTCGGAGCATTTTCCTGCCTTGAGTTCCTCTGTCACTCGGAGGTTCACACCCCACCAACAGACTTCTGAGGTTAATCTAATAGGAAAATGGATATACTGATTCAGCTTTTCTTAATTCAGGGTTATGACGCATATTAACAGGTGAGAGAAGTCTCACGCCTCCTGTTTTCTTCTCCACCAAGATCAGATTATTAAGCTCATGAAAATATGTAATCTGCCCAGAATTTGACAAACAACATGCTGACAGGACGCTTATGTGCACAACGAAAGTGGAGCTGGTGATGTGTTCAGGAGGCACCTCCAGCATGAGTCACGTGCTCCTGAACATCGCTTCCCTGCTTGGCCCTGAGGACACTGAGGCGGCGGCTGCTCGCACTATAACTGACGCAGTGTCTTCCCATCCTCTTCCTCTCTCCTCCGTCGGTTAAAGAAGCCAACCTGACAAGCAAACAGCATTGAATGTATTTATTATTATTCGTTGGAAGTTTTAGTGGATGCATAAACATTTTATAAACAATTGGTGATACTGCACGTTTGAGTGATGCAGAATGTGGTGCAGCTTCGATAGATCAGGACACTTCAATGAGAAAACTTAACCAAACTAATCACTAAAAATATCTTTGGTTAAAGTGCATTAATAAAATAATTTCAAAGATGACTTGTGAATTTCCACTTTTTTGTTGTTTGACTTGATTTAAGAAACACCTTATAAGTCGTGTATACACATTAAAGTATTGTATATAACAGCAGAATGCTGCTACACGACCACAGAAAAACCTTCATTATTACTGTATTTGAATGATATAGCAAGAAAAACACCACAACACAGCACATTTTACAAAATACATGATGAGGATCTGATTGTGGCCATTTACTGTATTTTCTGGACTATATGTCACATCTCTAAAAAAAAGATACATCATGAAGATGAAAACACATTCACAACTTGCATATATTTGTCCATGTCCACATATAAGTGTTGATGATCCAGGTCCAGCTGCTGCTGATCCACAACCTTCTGTGAATTTGTTCCTCACCTCTAGCCATCGAGCTTTTAGCCCACGATTAGCTTTCTGTCTTCTTCATCACAGTAGTTTTTTCTGCTCTCCCCCAGTTCCACCCAAGTTTCTCACACACCCTGAACACTGACATCTAGTGGTCACAGATGGTATTTACCAGTTTATTTTCATATACAAGCAACTATTGTTAACTTCTCACTAAACTGATCAGTTGGACTCAGCAGGAGTCCCGAATTAGAGGAAAATCTCCCACGAGAATAGAATGATACAATTTTATGTGTGACGCTGGCCTGTGGTGAAAACCAGCCAGTATGTGCTTACCTTCCACAGAGCCAGGACCAGCAAACCCAGCAAGAGCAGGCCTCCCAGCGAGCTTCCCACTATTATCCAGATGGGAACAGGGTAATCCTCCTCTTTCCTTAGGTCCAAGATGATCTGCAGTTAAAGCACAAACTCTTAAGAAATGGATGAACAGATATTTTTCTCCTGAGGGAAGTTTACAGGGAGGAATACTTCCTCAAGGTCGGAGATAAAAGTAGAGATATCAACGTCTGAGCAGGCATCACGTCACCTAAGCCGGAGGTCTGCATTCTGCAGCTCTGAAGCCGTGTGGCTCTAGTTTCTCTGGAGAGGTTAACTGAAGCTTTCAGAAAACATGTTAATCATCTTTAAAAAATTTTCCCCTATTTCTTTCTTTACTGCATACCAGATTTATTTATAAAAAGACTCATCTTGTAGCCAAAAAAAAGCTGCAAAAAAACTTCTCAAAACAGCTAAAATTGCTACAATCATGGAAAAAGGAAAGGCATCCAGAATTAATGCCAGATTTGACAAGACAAAAAGCAGCCCAAAAGTTCAGAACAGTCAAACTCAAAAAATGGTCAGCTGAAATGTTACTAAACTAAAAATTAAAACAAGGAAAAAAAAAACCCCAGAAAAGGGACAAATTCAAGCAATATGGCCGTTGCCACTTATTTACAGAGTGACTGGATCAGCTCAATGGAATTTCATACGGGCAAATTCATTTGGAGCAATTTCCTTTCCAAGATGTAGTGAAATTATATATACAATCCACACAGGTGGTACCAATTCTATGGACCTATGATGTATCTAATTTTTCATGTCAAAATGTTGACAGCGGGACCTCGCTATAGGTGGCATGCAGATAACAAATAAGATCCACTATTCAATTCATAACTAATAAGAGGATAATAGAAACTATTTCCCAGTTCAGAGTGTACAGGTGCACAGTTTAGGGGTGCAGATAGAAGCGATGTGCCAAATACAGAGGGTGTAAACAAGCACAGGTAGTGACGTTTTTGAGTGAAGTGAGTCAAGTACAGGTGGAAACCATCCCCAATGAAAAGAAGCCATTACCTTAAAAGAAAAAATTCTATTTTATTAAATTAAGAAAGGATATAGGATCCATCAGCATAAATGTCACGGAGAAAAGGAAATGTGTTACTGTGAAGAAGCAAAATCTAATCAAATGTCACAATGTAGTATTTAGTGGTCCAGAATGCATCAGAATGCACCATATAATGTCTAGTCTTTCACAGATTTCCCAGGGGACACTCTGTTCTTGAAGAGGTATTCGATGTTTGTGTCAAAGGAGAGTTGACGTTCATTTTAACGCCACAGGTGACATTGTGGGTGCGGGATTTTGCTCTGTTGGTTATTAGTAGAAATTAGGTGAACCAGTTAAGCACCGACTCTGAGAGTCCAATGGTGTATTTCAGGCGCTGGAGGAAGATGTTGTGGTTAACCCTGTCAAAAGCAGCTGTTCGATCCAGAAGGATGAGCGCCGATGGAGAGCCGCCGTGTGCGGCCAGCAGGAGGTCGTTGGTGATCCTGACCAAGGCTGTTTTTGTGCTATTGCCAGGGCGGAAGCCAGACTGGAACTTGTCAAACAGGTCGTTATGTCAAAAATTGCAGGTGGCGAAGCAGCGAGCCAACGCCAGCGTCGTCTGTTGCATCCTGTGTCACCACAGAGACGACGGCTGGGAGGCCCACGATTCTAATCAGGGCTCCAAGTTAAAATGAGCCTGTAATCACTCCCACAGAGAGCAAGCATGGCAAGTCCAGTTGTAATAAAAGATATTTGGTAGAGCTAAGCCACCTCTATCATCAGTTTTGTCGTACTCTTCTGCCATGCCCCTTAAATCTAAAGAATGCTCTTTCTATACTGGCAATAACTTTTTTAGATAACCCGTGGAGAGGATATAAAAGCAATTTAGGGGAATAGTTGCTAGGGGAAGATCATGCCACCTCTCCAGATCCCTCTTTATTTTATTAAGAACTGGAGAAAGATTAAGCTTCCATCTATTTTATAGCCTGATAGGGAGCCAAAGTCGTGAAGAGTTGACAGGATCACTGATATTGATGCGTTGGATTTTATGAAGAGCAGCAAAATTTCATTTTTATAGAGACCTATTTTATGAACTTTAGCTCCAATGCACCATGCACATCTAGTTTTGACCTCACCTAAGGGATCAAATGCAAGGGCGAACAGCAGTGGGGACAAAGGACAACCCTGGCGGGTTCTTCCATGTACTTTAAAAGGCGGGGATAGAGTTATAACACAAGCCGCTGGGGAGTTGTAAAGTATCTTGATCTATTTAAAAAAGTCCCCTCCAATCCCAAACCTCTCCAGGACATTGAATTAGACTTAATCCGGTCAAATGCCTTTTCCACACGGCCCTCTGCCATTTGTGCTGTGCGCTTGAGGAGTTTGAGTGTCACCTCTCTGACGGGTTGCTCCTCCTGCAGGAACATGGGGCTGGATGCTTCCAGCTGGATGGAGGCAGCAGTCAGTAACTCCAGAGACTTGAAGCTTACCTGAAAGTAGAAAGGTGGTCAGAAAGTGAAACATGAGAATAACATTGCCGCTCCGTCATCTGACCACCACCATCCATTTTAAAGTCTGTGTCAACTGATTTGCTTCTGATAATGTGTTGGTTCAGTGGTGACTGCCAGAAATCTTCCAGCCACAATCATTGGATGCTTTAATACGTATTTTGATCCTTCAAATGGATTATTAAACTGTTTCCTATCATACCTATCCTTTGGAGGATTTGGAAAGAGAGCTCCTCTTATGACTCACTGCGTTCAGAGCATGGAGCTGAAGTCTTCCTCTGAGTGTCACCTTCACCTCTGTGGATGGAGGGATGTTCAAGCTGCAGCGGACAACCATGCTCTCACTGTTACTGTGATTCTGCACACACACACAGACACACACACACACACGAGAAACATAGATTTTTTTTAACAATGGCTGATTGGTGGGTTTTCTTGACTCTGAGTAGTTTCGTGGGTCTCACCAGCTGTGACAGGTGGGACAGGTCCTCTGGTGTAGCAGTGCTGACTGAGCCCAAATGAGGAAGCACACAGTGGGACCCTCCGACCTGATTAAAGACACTGTGCCATTAAGTCCAGGATTAAATTCTTACATACTGTTCATGTTTAAAGTCTTCAAAGTCTGTTGTGGTGCACTTTGACCCAAGACAGGAATCTTAGGCTCCATTAACACGACAATGACAACGAGTGTAATCGTTAAACTTTTACAAAACACTGATGCTCAAAGCCGTCACTTTTTCGTACCGGTTCTCAAGTTGGAACTTTTCTTTGACGTGAGTAACAAACATAGCGGCCTCCATAGTGGCATGACTCCCAGTCTGTATTCTAGTTTATAATCCAGTGAAGTCATCTTATAGTTGAGCTTCACCCCTGCTAGCAGCCACTTGGTCATCAGTCCATACACATGTCGCGTACTCTCAAGTTTGTTAACCTTTATAGTGAATTGTTCTCCGCACACATGCTTGTGTGCTTTCATTACCAAAACAACCAACGGCGCCACCTCGTGGCCTTGCATGTTTACTATATCATTTTCAGTTTGTCTGCCATTGACGTGTAAACGCAGAACTCATTCACTTGGAACGCTGTCGTGTAAATAGGGCCTTCAAAGCTGCCTGGGAGCTCAGACTGCCAACTCTTTTTAGTGAGACTGGACATAAGAACTGACTCTCAAAAAAGAGCAGACCTACTCACCACTCGATGGCATATTCTGCATTTCATTAGACACTTAGTTTGTTTGCTTTTAATAGTTGTTTGAATAGATTTTGTGTTACCTGCTGAATGCTGTAGTCTGTAATATTCACCAGCTGGTTTTCCTGCCTGGTCACAGCAAAGATATCAGCTCTGAACAGGATGTTCTCCACAGACCAGACGCCAAGGTTCTGAATCTGCACACAACGTGAAGAGTTTGCTGCCTTATCATTATTTGTACCTACAGGATTTACATAGGATTTAATTAGTATCTCTGGGATTATCCAGTGGTTTCTCTGAGGGTCTACTGTGGGATTCAGAAGGAAAGTATCATTGTGAAGCGCCACAGGAAGCCTGATATCAAGACGCTCACTACAATCAGTTATTTTGAAGGGACGACACATCAAAGCATGCCAGATTGTAGCCCCCCAGCCAAAGTGGGCCCACCTCTGCTTTATCCTCACAACGAAAAAAAACAATCCATTAACTAAGAAAGTTGGGTCAAGCTGTCAAATGTCGAGCATTCGATCAGGATGGACACTCGTATCTGTTCACTCTTCCCACCGGCAGCACAAAACCAGTGTCTCAGGATCTGTTGAGCTTATTAAAAGTGCAAATGTAAAACTGTATGATGAGAGAAAATGTAACGGTCTTAAACAGACTAATTCAGACGTGAGATCACAGAAAATCAGTAGTCTGAGGGTCCAGTATGACCAGCCTTCCGGAATCCTAACATACATTTACATTCATCAGGTTTGAGTTGTTGAATTTATTATCAAGCTGATTTATCTTCAACATCCATTTTGACAGCTTCAGCTTTGGACAGCAGCTTATCATGTTCACTCATAATCCATTTCTCATCACAGATGTCAGGAGATTCTCACAGAAAGTCACACAGCTCTTTAAATGGGTAAATTTTGGGTTTCCCCTGGCGCTGAAAACAAAACATGGTTCTGGGCTCACCACCGAGAGCCTCTAGCCATGTCTCAAAACAGTCCTGACTCCTGAAGCCCAGTTTAAAAAGCAGTGTCTTCACTGAGAACAAAAAAGGGAGGAAAAAAAATGTGTCTTTCTCCAGAGGTTAACATGTGTTTAGATTTATTATCTGTAAAAAGTATTTTACTGATCTGAAACTACATATTTCAACATTCACAATTTTCATATTTCTTTTTTTTTTCCCTCTCATTTTGAAAGTGAGTCTGACTTTTATGCTTGACCTCTTTTTGGAGCTCGTTGGTTGAACAGTCATCTCCCAATTGGAAGGTTGAAGGTTCGATTTCCATCTCCACCTGTCCACACGTCCAATGAAGTGTCCTTGACCAAGACACGGAACCCCCTAACTTCTCCCATTGTAGTGACAGCGCCTGGCATGGCTGCAGCCTCCATTAGTGTGAGTGTATCGGTGAATGTGAGTAACAAAGTAAAGTGTTTTGAAGATGCTAACGTAGCTGAAAAGCAATATATATTTGTGAAATCCATTTATGATTTTTCTTTTCTTCAGTCATACATACAGTATATTTTCAGTTCCATGTTGCGTGATAATACATGCTGTCAATACTTTTTGAATTGCACTGAACTGATTTTATCTGATCAGCTGATGGTTACATGCAGATGTTGATACAACTATGAGACTACTTAAAAATATCCTTCCATCTGTCTTTTCCACCGCCTTTTGCGTTCTGGGTCGTAAGGTGCTGGAGTAGATCCCAGCTTACTCTGGGCGAACTACATGCACATATTCACAGCTTGGGGCAATTTAGTGTTACAATTAACTCACATGCATGTTTTTGGACTGTGGGAGGAAACCAGAGTTTACTTAAATATATATCACACTACATGGTTAAACATTCTGATCTTCCGTACCTTTGCTTCAAGAAATTCTGTCAAACTGGGACCCTGAACATCTATAGAGATGTTGTTGTGAGAAACGTTCACGTAGAAGAAGATCAGTTTATCTGCTTCAACTGCTTTGAGATGTTTTCTATCTGGACATTTGGAAACACGCTGAGAAAATGTCTGTGTTGAACTTACATAATAGGTGAGGTTGAAGATTGAGACGCTGTTGTGCACTTGCTCCGTGTATGAAGGGGAGGGGTCTGCCCTGATCTCAAAACCAGGGGGGTTAGGGTCTCTGCCAAGAGAAGACCACAGACTAAATATTTACAATTATTATATCATCATGTTTGCAGCATTCAGACATCTTCTAACACTTCCACCATCTTAATTTGTGAAATTTGTGTGACATTTTCCACTTTATTCCCTCCCAACCTATCTGTAATTAATTAGTTGTATTAATTACCGTAATTTCCGGACTCCAAGCCGCAACTTTTTTCAAACGCTCTGATCCCTGCAGCTTGTACAACGATGCGGCTAATAAATGGATTTTTACAGGTTATTGGGCTTCATGCTGCCAGATTCTACTTCCGCATGTAGATACATGCTGTTTTTAGCACCTCTGCTAAATGTCACTTTTAGGGCAAGTTTTAGAGAAGCAGAGGTGCTAAAAACAGCATAAATCTACAT
>OMNM01064028.1:37718-50965 GCA_900302745.1 Parablennius parvicornis | reverse complement strand
CCACACACACATACAAACACATACACACACACACACACCCCCACTCAGATGTGCTCAGACACTCATACACACCCATTCAGACACACTTCCACCGACACACCGCCACCTACATATACTTAGACGAACTTCGATACACGCGCACACAGACAAATTAAGACAGACATATACCTAGACACATACACACACCCCCATCCAAACACAGCCATATAAACAATTCAGACATACTTAGACACACACACACACACACTCCTTGGAGGGGAGTGCTACTCAACCCCAGTCCACCGGCCGGGTCCCCACCCGGCCACCGCAAGCCCCCAACTCCAACCAATCCACCCGTGCACGGAAAGGGGGAACCCCGCGACAACCCCCTCGACAGTACCACGCCCGAGCAAGCACGGCCCCCCGCATTCCAGTAAAGCCCATCCTGGGATGAGGCAAGACCACAGCGGGAGGTGCTGGGGGGAGCCCCATCCGCTGTCTCCCGGCCCCTGTGGAGTGTTGGATACATGTAGGGGTGTTTCTTTGACTTATGGAGGGGTGGATGCAATATGTGTGTCTAAGGTGTGGTTTAAAATTGAGGGGTAGAGAGGGCCCGGGGGTTCTGCCGCTGCCAATCAGCAGAATCCAGAAGGCTGGTTTTTCCCCGTCATGACCCTGCGTGTCTAAGTGTAGTTAAAATTGAAGGCGGTGCAGAGTTGGAGGAGGGGCCAGACCACAGTCAATTAGCCTTGACCCCCCCCCCCACTCTAGGCCCTCTGGGAGGGATGTAGGTCCACCTGTCACTAGGTCCATCTGCAAGCAGGGCCCAGCTGGACCGCCCGCACTGCTCCAGTTCATGAGGATAGCCTTTTTTGCAACACTTAGGGGGACAAGAAGCATGCAAGATGAAATTGTTTCTCTTTTTATATCGGTTAGATCACCCAACAGGCACAGTGAAGGTGAAACTGGGATAGGGTGACCCAGGCATAATGATAAGTCTTCACAGACCTTTTGCCAAAACGTTTGGACTGGTGTACACAGCCAAAGTGCATGCAGATGATACTAGGAAGATCACCTGTGCAGTTTGAGCATATGTTAGTAGAAGTGAGACGCATCTTGAACATCCTTTGTCCTGTGTAGTGAACTCTGTGAAGGACCTTGTATTGTATGAGCTGTAAATTGGTATTTTTCATCATTATGAATGTGTTTGTACAAATTTGGCACCAATACATTGGGTTTTCTGTCAGAGATGTGCTGATATTGATGCTTTTAAAGCAGATGTGTTTTTTGATATTACTGAGAAATGGAAGATCTCTGATGTTACTTCCACTCTAAAGACCAATTCATACTCCATAAGAAGTTCGGCCAGAACTGAGCTGGCCGAACAAAATTACGTAATTTCCTTCTGCCAGCTCCTTCTGGCCGAACAAAATTGGTTCGGCAGTGCAGATTGTCCAGTCAGAACTCGCAGTGACGTGTGCTGCGCATGCGTGTTCCAGCTTGCTAATGACTCAGTCATATTCTAATCATATTTATCATGTAACGTCGCTACTTTATGAGCCCCGCAGCTCGGTTACATGTCGACAGTTGGACTTCTTACATGTAAATGCGCACCTGAACGCATCACTCATCATTCGCTATTAGTTCCTCCGGTAAAACCGGACCCAAGTGGTGGCTTGGACAAAAACTTTGTGATCCATTAATGAAACAGTTCAGAGAAATGTATTTCTGAAAATATTGATGGCGAGAAATAAGCTGTGCAGTTGAAAAGTTAAAATGCCGCTTCACGGACGAGTGCCTGCTCTGAGGGTATTCATAAAAGGATGACAAACACAGGACAATCTCAGAAGAACTCTGCGTATTATAGACCAAGTACAACATAAAAAACAAAGCACAGCATTATTAAGTATAGACGCTGAAAAAGCATTTTATAGTGTACCAAGTACTAAAATGGTTTGGATTCAATAGTAAATCAATAGAATGTATAAAGACTTTATATCAATCGCCTACCACTAGAATAAAAATAAAGGGAAACCTGACCCTCAGATTTAACCTACAGAGAGAAACCAGACAAGGATGCTGCCTATCACCTACATTATTCGCTCTATTTGTTGAACCACTGGCGCAAGCAGTCTGACAGAATAGAGAACTGGATGGCATTACAATAGACGGATCGGAACACAAAATATGTCTTTTTGCTGACGACATCATCACATACCGGGAGCAAAGAACAAAATCACTCCCACTATTGATGGAACTTTTGGAAACATATAGACACTTTTCGGGATACAAAATTAATATAACAAAAGCACAGATACTTCCACTCAATTACACTACAACGAGAGAGGCCCCTGCGTACTCCCACTTAGAAGCCATAAGAACAAGAAGAATATTCTGCAGGGACATCAGCCAGGACTGTTCATGCTCCAATAAGTCACCATGTTGGTCCCGTTTTACTGTAGGAGCGGATGGTTTTGACTGATGTGTTCAGGTTCTCGTTAAAATGTCGGACACCCGCCCTCCGAGCTGAGGGTCTCATACAGTAGCGACATTACATGCTAAACATGATTAAAATATGACTGATAGTCATTAGCAAGCTGGAACACATATGAGCATAACATGCCAGCGCTGAAGGTTTGCCAGGACCATGGTTCACCAGGACGGTCGGCACAGAACAACCTAATTTCTTTGGCCAGAAGGAGCTGGACAAAGGAAATGACATAATTTTGTCCCCGCAGTGCAGAATTTTCTTCTTGTTCTAATGGAGTATGAATCACTGAAATACTGTTATGAAAAGTACATATTAAAATGGCACTTTTACTTAGATTTCTTTAATTATGGACAAGGATATTTTCTAATTTCTTTTTCCACAGTTGTGACATTAAAATAGTTTGAGTTTACTGTATTTTTGTCTGTGTTTATTATTTGATTCATTAATCCACTAAAATCCATTTACATATGAGAAGTGTTGCTTTTTTGGGCAAATATTGTTATGCACTTAAAATGTTATTTCAATTAATCACAAAGGACTTTTAATCAAGTCCCAACCCTGATAAAAATACGTTCTGGGTGAATGAGAGAAGTTCAGAAATCTAAAATTAGCTCACGTTTGTCTTCTAATGAGTTCAGTGCTTTTTCTATGTGAGTCTCTACCAGACTGTAAAACTGAAGTCAAGTTAAACATGAACGCAACAGGTGTGGGGGGGAGAAGTAACAGCTTTTTCATGATTTCACAGACCTGACTCCTCTGATGGTGCTGGAAGAGGATGACGATGTGTTCGCTCTGGTTGTGCAGGCCATGAAGAGGTTTCCCATCATTGAAGAAGTACAGCTCCAGGGTTGTGGAGCTCTGCAGCTGCTTCTGGACCAAGGTGGGCAGGCACTTATCTTCCCCTCTGACAGATGAGTCAGCATCAGCACAAAGTGTGTTCAGGTTGAGCAGGCAGCAACATTCCAGATCGATCCACAGAAAAGCAGCAGATTTTTAAAATGACACATTTGGGACCTAATATCCAGCATATCCCACAGATGTTTTGTCAAATTCGTGGCTTTGTAATTTCAAGACCACATTAACCTCTTAAATTCTTTAGGTTTGTTCCTCACCCTATCACAAAGGTTTTTAGACAGAAAACTGAACCCTCAAAAATACCTCTCGATCATGACTACATTCCACAAAGGGAATGGAAATGACTGTTATTATTGGCTTTATTACATCTAAAATGTTTAAGGTTTTCCTCTTATTTTCCATTATTACGTCCGCCAAGTATGTATTAAAATCGCCTGCATTTATTTATTTATTACCTCCACCAAGGAGGTTATGTTTTGCCGGGGTTTGTTTGTCTGTCTGTCTGTCTGTTAGCAGGATTCCGCAAAAGCTCCTGACGGGATCTTCCTAAAGCATATTCACAAGATGTGTCTTGACCCAACCTAGATTCCATCAAATGTTGAGAGTGATCCGGATAACCATCTGGATACAAAAAAAATCAAAGATCCTGTTTTCCCCTTTACTTATCATGGAGCCATTTTCAAAAAATCGTATCTCTTGGAGATCATATCTAATTGACTTATAAAAATTCAGTAGGGGTGGGATAGAGACACAAATTCCAAGAGACATTGCGTTCACGAGATCGAGACGACACGAGATTTTAACTAAATTTGTAATAATACATAAAAACTACTGTAGTAGCAAAGCCGATGCTTAAAGCTAATACAGTGGTCCCTTGTTTACGTTCTAAAAATAATCCGATAAGCGAAATCCGCGACGTAGTTAGTTTTATGTTTTACAATCATTATATATGTTTTAAGGCTGTAAAACCCCTCACCACACACTTTATACACTTTGCTCAGACAGGAATTAACATATTCTCACACTTCTCTCTTGTTTAAACAAAGTTCAAACTTTCTATGCGCCCTCCTCTCAGCCTCTCAGCAGCGTTCACCATCTCGGACACGTAGCTGCGCAGCCCGCACTCTCTCCCTGGTTCTTTTACACTTGTTGCCTTTCTTTCCTCACTTAACACATCCGAACCTCTGTGTTGTCACCCTCTATATGCTCTGCCCTCAGCCCAGGGAGGGCTGAGGTATCTCAGACGCGGAGCTTCGCAGGTCCCGCCCCCGTAGCTATTAATCTCCAGTTTCACCCCTCAAAAAAAAAAGCATGCAAAGTTGCAATGAAAAAATCTGCCGAAATAGCAAGACCGCGAAAGGTGAACTGCGATATCACGAGGGACTACTGTACTTTGACAGGTAACTGAAGGCCGAGTGAGTGACGTGCTCCTCCTGCACACCTTGCTCTGGTTTGAACAAACTTCATGAATGGTAAAATATTTTTTTTTTTATTTGCTTACTTATTAGAGTCCAAAACCAAACCAAAATTGTCCATAAATCAAATATTCAGAGTTCCAAAAGCAGTAATCAAAAGTGTCCCAGTTGCGTTTTGGCAGCAGAAACTGTTTGTGCTCCACTCTGTCAAGAAACTACAACTGGCTACAAAAGGTTCCTACCATATGGACACACCCAAAGCGCGCTTTTGCCTATTAGTGGTGGGGGGTGTTATTTCACAACTCAACAGTAATTATTATCCTGAATGCAACCAAGTAAAAAAAACAAAACAACTTTTAATTAAACTACAATAGTTTTTAACGCGAGGATGAGAAATCTTGCGGCATTTTGATTTCGCAAGATCTCGTTTCTTGAGATCTCATCCCATCCCTAATATTCAGTGACCTGTAGGATGGTCATATCTAGTAGGGTGCAAAATTTCATCCGGATCAGATCCAGAATAAAGTCAGGAAAAATTACGGAAGTTAACATTGGAAACGCCATTTGGCGGAGGTCTGCACCCTCAAAGTGCTTTTGTTTCTTGTTTATTGCCTCCGCCATGGAGGTTATGTTTTTGGAAGTTTTGTTTGTCTGTCTGTCTGTTAGCAGGATTATGCAAAAACTCCTGAGGGGATCTTCCTGAAAAAAATGTGTCTTGACTCAACTGAGAGAGTGCTTTTGTTTCTAGATTATTTATCTGTCTGTTACATAAAAACTACTGGGCGGATCTTCACCAAATTTTCATCAGAGATGAATCTTAGGCCCCAGATGACTCCATTAAATTTTGGGAGTGATCTGGATCTGAATCTGGATTCTGGATCCCAATTTCAGTTTTTACGGTTTTAAGTAAATTGTGTCAAAACTACTACTCTTCACCAAATTTTTATTCATACATGTATCAATTGGCAAGATACTACCTTCAGATTGTTTGATGGAAACCGAATCCAGATGAAAATTAGAATAATATGTTTTTCCTTCTGTGTCCATGTCAACATTGGTGAACGTCATAAATCTCTGATTGCTCTTGTTATATTATTGTTTGTATCTGGCATCTAGGATGGCAGAGCTAGCCAACTAATAACACAGTGAAATAAAAGACAGTTTAGGAGAGGAAGCGCAGTGAGTGATTCAGAGTGTGACGTCTTTAAGTGCAATAAAACATGGTGGCACCAGTCTGTAAAACAAACCTTTAAAATGAAAAAAAAACCACCAAAAAAAAAAGCCTTTAAACAAGGAAAATTAAGCTCACCCACAACACTTGAAAAGGACACGCTAGAAGATCTGCAAGCCTACATGGATGAGTGCTTCGATCGTCTTGTCATGTCCAAGACTCTCCTGTCTTTGTCCTTCAAAAGGACATTCTGGACTCTATTAACACTAATCTGTCCAGCTTCAAAGCTGGGTTATCTCTGGTCACGGTGCTCCACTGTGAGTTCCACGATCCATGGGACTTGCTTTAGTTCAGTCAGCAACAGGTGGTTGAATTAACAGCGGAGAACCGGGGCCTGCGGGACACGGTGAAGTCGCTGAGCCAAGTTCTGACCGGATTTTCGGAGGAGAAAAAGAGGATGAAGAAGTCGATCCTCGATCTCCAGAGTTGGAGCATGCGGGACAATCTCGTCTTCGCGGGACTGACCGAGTGTGTGGAAAAAGATGCTGACGCCTCGCTGCGGGAGGTTATGCAGGTGTGCCTGAAGCTGCCCACCAACACCGTGAACAAGATCACCTTCGCTCGCGTCAACCGCCTTGGAAGGAGACGCCAGGACAACTGTACAGTCCCTTACTGCAAAACTGCCCTTGGTCAGACTGCTTTTTCATATTAAAGTGTAAAGTTGTGGAACTCACTACCAACTGAACTTAAAACCATTACAGATTTGAAAATGTTCACTTCTAAAGTTAAGTGTTGGTTGGAACAGAAACAGACCTGTACCCACTTGTAAATAGCATTGATTGTTTATTATGTATATGTGTGTGCATCATGTATACAGTTTGTAAATAATAAAGTTTTTAGAATCGACTGAAAATATATAATGTAGTGTAGAAAGGCCCAACCAGGGACTGGAGTTGAAAACTAGCATTAGCTATAAACTCTCTTTGCGTCACATCAGCAACAAACTTGTTTTGTACTATGTTGAACTGCAATGTCCCTATCAAGTAAAGAAATCAAAAAACAAAACAACCAGCCCATTGTCGCAAAGTTCAAACATTTCAAGCAGAAAGAGCTGGTGAAGTGAAGCGGCAGGGAGCTTCGAGGGACGGACTTCAGCCTCAATGACCAGTTTCTGAAAGAGATCCTGGACTGTCGCCGATCGCTGTTCCCCGTCAGGAAGAAACTCATCACCCAGGGATCCTGAGCCGTCATCAGTGAACAGGTTCTATGTCAATGGCCAGTTTCTTTCGGAATCCCGCTGCGGAATCACCCCCCCCCCCCTTTTTTTTAGTAAAGGGGAAAAACAGAATCTTATTTGTATTCAAATGGTTATCTGGCTCACTCTCAAAATTTAATGGAATCTAAGTTGGGTCAAGACACATCTTGTGAGTTTTTGTTTAGGAAGATCCTGTCTGGAGTTTTTGCGTAATCCTGCTAACAAACAGACAAACAAACCCTGGCAAAAACATAACCTCCTTGGCGGAGGTAAGAACATATGACAAGGTGAAAGCTAATTAATACTGTAAGTATTGTAGTGACCACAGGGGTAGGTAGTGAACACAGGGGGGCAGTGACCACACGCTGCCTTGGCTGAATCGTATGACCAGTTCATTTTCTCTCTGAAGTCGCTCAAACCTTTTCACATATTGTGACCACAGTGAGATTCACTTTCACAAGTAGGATGTCGGTCCTTTTTGTAATACCTGGTCCTACAGCTACCTTCCTCTACCTTGGTTGATGACATTGTGCTTTTGTATTTGCAGTGAGTGACAACCACCTTGTGGAGTTTGTAGAGAACCAGGACCATGCTGTGGTTCTCGCAGCTCTGCAGAGGTTTCCAGACAGCTCTGTGCTGCTCCTCCGGGGTTTAAAGGTGCTGCTCCCACTAGCCGGTCCTGGTAAGGCTTGATATCACCAATAGGTGGCAAAACCCAGATTTAAATCCTACTCATCTGGTAAAAGTTGAACAAAAGTTTTTTTTAAAGCATAGCACAGATGCAAAGTTTGAGTTGACTTGACAAAGTCCCAGTGATCTTTGTTGTTTTCGCTTTAATTTTCATCCTTCACATATGTTATTTAGCACAGTCATAGTTGGATTCCAGGCTGTTTGTTCACTTTGCTCTTGTTTTAGAGATCTTCTGTGTATTCTGCACATTTTTACCACTTTCTTTGCATGCGTAGTCTTTGCCAGTGGGCTGACCTTTGAACATTAAGTTATTTACATAATCAAGGTTCATATTTCTGGTTATCAGCAAAATCCTCAAGTTTTGCCACAATCTACATTTCTGCAGGCAGTAATGTGGAAGTGTTGATGTCAGGAGGCACTCGGTGTTACAGCCTCATCGTCTCCACCATGGACGCCTTCCCCGGAGTGGAGGACATCCAGGAGACGGCCTGTTGCCTGCTCAAGAGGCTCACCTCAGGTCAGACCCAATGAGACAAATGTTTGAGGAGGATATCAATCCAGTAAAATATATGATATCTGGTAAGAACATATAAAAACTGTGCAGCTGAAATACATGTTTTCTCTAAAAAGGACCAGTCATATATGACAAAGTGAAAAAGGAAACAAAACAACTAGCACAAGGACAAACTGGGAACTAATTGACGTCCTCTATACATAAACCTACTCAAACAGTTTAAACATAAATAGTGGTGTAATGTCCATTTTGGGGTGTATATGTATGGGTATGGGTGTAACGGACTGATTGGTCAACAAGGGGAATATTGCAGTGAATGGAGCCTATATTGGTAGGAACCTTAGTGGCAGCAGGTGTTGCTTGCAGAGGGACTGCACATGTTTCTGAACGCTATGTTACACTACGCAACGCAACGCACCACAAACTCCACGAGACAAACTGTATGTTTGTTTATGTAAGTTTCATGTTTGCCGGGTTATGTATTGTTAGAAAGAACACCCTATTGTGTCAGTAAAATAAAATAAGAGTTTGCACGATTCACGAAGTCCGTTGTCATCTTCTTCACGACAGCGCAAGTGGGCTATAGCTATTACAAGTGGTAAAGTTGCTATAAATAATTCAATTTGATTTTTAATTTCTTGTGTAAATACAGCACAGTCATGTCAAGGAACTTTTACAGTGAAAAACCCAATAATTCTAAATGAGGAAGCAGATGAGACAGTGGAAAGGAAAAGCTTCCTTTAATGGGAAACAACATGCAGAACCAGGCTCAGAGATGGAGACTGTGCAGAACCAGCTACAGTATCTACAGACAGGCACAACTGAATAAAGGTTTTTCTTTGAAACAATTTGTGGAAGTTTTCTCATTCTGGATCTATAATAAATCCCATGCCTTTATTCCACAATGTCAAATGACTCATCTGTCCACACATACATCCAATTTTTTGTATATCCATCATGAAATCAATGAGTTGAAAATGAAAGCAAAAGGGGTGGATTTTGTTAATGTTGAAGACTGTGAGTAATATGATCATCTTGCTTAAAAGAGCCTCATGTAAACAAAGATAAGATTTTATAGAACGCAAAGATTTGGAACTTTGAGTAAGAATTTACATCATAAATGTATTGATCTGATTCAGATCAAATAAGATGTGAGCCCATGTTAAGTGTTACATGTGCAGACGCTGACAGGAGCTTTGATTTTCAAAGTAAAAACGTCTTCAATGCCTATGGATCAGCTATTGACAATGACAGTGTATTAAAATATACATAATAAAAACAGACATTCCCCCAAAATGTGCTCTTTGATAAAAAGCTAATTTGCTTCAGAGTTGGTAGACCTGCTTCACTTAGATTTTGAAAACCATTTGACCTTTTTCGTTTAATCTGGCCAAAAAACTTTAATTTAGATAAGAGATCATTTTTCATTCATTATTACAACAGAGTTTGTGACAACAGTGCAGAAGTAAGAAAATCCAAAAAAGTGACTAAAAGCACCCAGGTCACCAAACCGCTACACTTCAGAATCAACTGCAGACACAAGAGATTAGAATCAGGAGAAAACAAAAACAGGAATTGGGAAGGGAAAGAGATTTTGAAATTGATTATCTGTTGTAATTCATAAAACAGCCACGGTACTAATCATTATTAAAGGTCCCACTTTACTAAACTTCATCTATATAAGAAATGACACCCTGCCAACCCTACACAGAGTTGATTGAACTGTCCAAAGACCTGAAGAACTGAACCCAGGGTAAACATTTACGATCTGTCAGTGTAGCAGTCAGTGAATAACTTTGATTTTCTCACTTGTTAACATTTGGTATTGATAAGGCAGTGAACAAACTTTTTATTCCTCACTTCTCAGTGCTGCAGTCTTTGGATTTCAAACCTTCTGATACTCTAGTTTCTGAACTCTAGTTCAGATGAAGTTGAAGAGTCCTCACTGTTTTCATGTTGCCTTACAGAGAGTTACTACAACATCCTGGTAGTAAATGGTGTCCCTCGGGCTGTGCTGAGAGCCTGTCAGACGTTCCCTGACAACGCTGCGCTGCAGGCCGCCGCCCTGTCCTGTCTGGCTGACCTCAGTGAGGATACACACTCATCAACTAGATTTAAAGCTTTATTTATGTCCACATCAGTGAACCAGATAGGAGAACTCCACAGAGCGCTGAAACAGCAGATTGTACAAGTTTATGTTGACTAATTAGAATATTTGCTGTTTATCTGTAGCTATTGATCCATTTCCTCTGACATGAACCTTTCTTTTCAGCTGCAACCATGGTGCAAAACAAAGTGGTGGCTGAGCAGGGCCTGGAGGAAGGAGAGGAGGAGGAGAACAGGGGGAAGCAGGAGGTAGAGGACATGGGCTTGTGCTGGATGGTTGACTGCTGCAGAGCACTGGAGATTCACGCTGCCGAACCGGTAGTTCAGGTGAGTCCACTTTCTTCTTGCCCTTGAGTTTGCGACTAAATGTTTAAAGGTAGATTTAATCTTTTACTTTGAACTAATCACAGCTAAATTGTGAAAAAGCAGAGAAACCTAGGCATAGGGAGCTGGGCAGTAGTCATAACATTCAACATTTTATAGGTAGAAAGGTTTTCTCTTCTAGATTCTCCTGAAAAGAACATCAGTGAGCTTGAGGGTGGTGATGACACCAAGCTTTGTTCCAATCACATTCTCCTGAGTTCTGCTTACTGAGGCCATTGCAGGATGATGATGATGATGGAAATGTGTGTGTCCAGTGTAGCCTGCAAACAGTAAATATGACATTGAAATATCAACTTTAGCTTTGGTCCCACTGCACAGAATGTGCCGGTACGGTATGGTATGGTACCGTACGGTATGGTTTGGGTTTTTGTGCATCCCCACTGCAGAGGTTGTGGACGGTACTGAAATAACCGTTCCAAAGAGTTCAAATTCTTCATCACCCTTCTGTTGGGGTGCCCAGCACGAGAGAAACAAGTCCAATAAGGAGCAACAAAACGCAGTCGTCTGCTGATTTGTCAGTGACTTATATCACTTTCAACAAGCAGCAATATTTAAATAGCTCATCGATCATGTAAACCCCTCACTTTGTTGTTTTTTCTGCTGTTAAATGTCGGCATTACAGAGCACCCCGGTGTGCTGATGACGCTCCTCTCAGTAACTGGAGAGAAGATTCAGCTGTCATCTCACAGAGAATGGAGGCGCACAGCTTTAAGACCAATTCATACTCCATGAGAACAAGAAGAACGTTTTGCACTCCAGGGTCTTGCCCAACAAAAAACAAAAACAAAAAATTAGCATTGTCGAATGCTGCAGAGGCACTTTCCAGCTCGCTAATGACTGTATCAGTCATATTTTTTTTGTTTCACTATTTTTATTGAGACAAAATGACATTCAACATACAATCGCTTCATCATGTTCTTTCATTTTAACTGAACACAAAGGAAAACAAAAAGACATAAAAGAATAAAACAACAAACAAAGTGCAGTAAAGTTGAGTTTTTAGGCTATAAGGATGTTTGATGTTTGTTGGCCACACTCAGCCTCCTTGGCTTATCTGATATTCCTAGAATAATTAACATTGGATCAGGGTCTATGTTTTCCCCCATTATTTTTGAAGGTAATCCTAATGTCCCAATCCACAAGTTCTGCAGATTTGGGCACAAGCCATAACTATGAAGATGTGTTGTTTCCAGTGAGCCATATCTATTGATGATTTCAGGAAAAAATCCATATATTTGTATTTTTGTATTGTGTAATCTATGTAGTACCTTAAATTGGATTAAGTTGTATCTCGCATTAATTGAACATTTTTGTATGTGTCCCAGTTCTGGCCCCAGATATCATCTGGTATCTGTACGCCCAGTTCAGTTTTCCAGTCTCCTTTAATGGTGTTTATTGAGGTCGGAGCCACCTTCTGCAGTGAGCTTTACAAAGTGAAATATTTTCAGACCCAGCTAAATATTTCAGACAACCATCCAATTTATACGGCCCTGCAGTCTCAAAGTTTGGGATGTGTTGTTTCACATAACTACTGACCTGAAGGTATTTAAAAAAAAAATCTGTTGAGCAAGAGTGTATTTAACTCGAAGCTCTTAGAAAGATGCAAAAGTCCCCCGTAGGTACAGACCTACCTTACAGATTCCCAATTGTTGCCATGTAAGACAACCGCTATCCATATTGGAGGGAGAAAACAAGGGATTTGCCACTATGAGTAGAGAAAAGGACATCATCTGAGATTAAGGTGTCGGGATATTTGTTTACAAGACACGAATAGTATTTCAAATGATTGAGTTATTGTAGTTTACCTTACTTTGTGTCACTGGTGACAAGGCAACTGCTCCGATGCAAAGAGAAGGCAATCCTCCCGCTCCATCTCCAAAACACTAGGTAACGTTGTACACTGCTGTATTGTTGAGCGGTGTGTGTGTGTGTGTGTGTGTGTGTGTGTGTGTGTGTGTGTGTGTGTGTGTGTGTGTGTGTATGATGACGTGTTGTTGCATGTGTGTGTGTATATATATGGTGTGTGTGTGTGTGTGTGCGTGTTGTTGTAGGTTCCTGTGTGTGTGTGTGTGTATGCTGGTGAGTTGCCGATGCTGTTGTGTGTGTGTGTGAGTGTACATGATGGTGTGCTATTGATGCTGTCGTATGTTATTGTGTGTGTATGGTATGTGTGTGTGTGTGAGTGTGTGTGTGTGTGTGTGTATACTGGTGTGTTGCTGATGCTGGTGTGTGTTTGTATATGTTGATGTGCTGTTGTGTGTGTGTATAGTTGCTGATATGCTGTTATATGTTTGTATAGCAAAAAGAATGTGATTGTGTGTGGGTTTTCTTTGTTGTGTGCTGATGGTGTTTTTGTGATATGGAGTTCTGACTAGCTGTTTCAGTAT
>OMNM01064028.1:0-37698 GCA_900302745.1 Parablennius parvicornis | reverse complement strand
TATTGTTGAGAGGTGTTGGTGTGTGTGTGTGTGTGTGTGTGTGTGTGTGTGTGTGTTGTGTGTGTGTGTGTGTGAGACTTGATACAACCACTGTTCTGCGGTGCAACGACAGAATGCAATGACACTTGCCACCACTAGAGGCTAGTAGCGACACATGGCGGGAAAATTCAGTGACTTAATAGAACACCGGGTGGCGGCGCAACAAGAGAATGCAATGACCCACGCGGCCACTAGAGGCATGTAGCGCGCTCTTTCTTGGATCGGATGATGTCACTGAGCATGGCGCTGCTCCTTTGGCCTGCAGAGATTTTTCAAGGTTGAGAAATCTGAGTTTTTTTTAGGGTGTGAAGTGTGGGCTCAGGTGTGCAAGCGTCGGAGCTCACTGGACCGAGCTGGAGCCTGGTTGTTCAGAACTTATAAGTTAAAAGAGGGATTTTGAATTCTATTCTAGATTTAACAGGAAGCCAATGAAGAGATGCGAATATTGGTGTGATGTGGTCTCTCCTGCTCATTCCTGTCAGGACTCTCGCTGCAGCTTATTGAATCAGTTGAAGACTTTTAAAGCAGTTATTCGGACACCCTGATAATAGAGAGTTAGAATAGCCTACTCTGGGAGTAAGGAATGCATGGATTAGTTTTTCAGCGTCACTCTGAGTCAACATGTTTCTGATTTTACAGACATTACAGGTGAAAGAAGTCCTGAGACTTGTTTAATGTGGGAGTTGAAGGATCAGTCCTGGTCAAAAGTCACTCTCAGGTTCTTCATAATGTTAATGGAGGTCAAAGTAATACAATCAATGTCACTATATGTTTAGATAATTTCTCTCTCTGATGTTTTGGGCCAAATATAATAACTTCTGTTTTATCTGAGTTCAGAAGCAGAAAACTACAAACTTTTAAGACACAATTCTAATTTGAAATGGTGCGTATCAAAAGCTGGTCTTGTTTTAGATCATTTAAATAATGCTTGATTTATCTACCTCTTTGATGGGACTGTCAAGCCAAAACACAAATATATACCATGAGAAGTATCTGGATCTGTGAAGCTTGTTTATCTTAGGAGGGACTGACTACGCTGTCTAATCTACATTTTTATGTATTTCTATTTTTTCTGGTTAGTACCCTCCTAACATAACACACTTTTGTCTTTTATCTTCTTGTCCTCCGCTGTGCTGCAGGAAGCTGCATGCTGGGCCATCCACAGTCTGCTGCTGCAGGGAGCTGCACCACTCGATTTGAAGGAGGAGCAGAGTGGAAGGTTCGACCGCGGTCCACACAGGGTTTCAGAATGCTGTGGCTCAGAGTTAACAGTGTTTACATCTTGTTTTTCAGAATTCCGGTTCACAGTCAGCTGATGGCAGCCATGCTGCTGCACTCCTCTTCTCCTAGCGTGTTCAAAGCTGCTACCAGTGCGATGGCCACGCTCATCACAGACCACAGTGAGAGTCCTGCATTGAGCAAAGATCAACCTCTCCACCATTTCACAGCCTTTTTATGATCGGGGGCTAAAAAAATTTTTTATCTGAAAGATCCCAACATATTTCACAACTTATCATGTATTTCCTAATGACAAACTGCAGCTTCTGCATGTCAAGGTAAAATTCTAATAATTTTAAGAGCCATTTCATTAATTTGAAGTCCATCACAAACTGGATGGATCTTTTTTAAATCAGGTTCTGTATTTCATGAGAGACAAACATTTTACTAATTACAACTAGCTGAGCCCCTGGGAAATATTCCCATATAAGTGGCACTGAAGAAACTACAATCATTTTTCAGGAGTGTCATTTCAAAATTTGATCTTTTTCCAATACTTTAGTTGTCATATCATCATAACTGATTATCCCATTTACACAGTTAAAACAGCAAAATGGACCTCAACCTGTATTATGATATGTACTGAGTCATAAAACAACGATTTCAAAGTCTCAATCCAGTGTTGGTGATGGCGTGACTCTCTAGCAACGTTGGGGAACAATGGGCTTGCTGCCACCTGGTGGAGTCACATCATGTGACAACTGGACGATGGAACAATTGAAATGGGCTGTTCTAATCCACAGTATCCACTGCAGATTAATTTTATTTGGTGGAAAGTGGTAAAAAATGGTTATAATGGTTGTAATGTTTTGGTTATAATGGTTACAGACTTCTGAGATAAACGCCCCAGCGGTTGAACTAAGAAATGGCCTTGGATGACCAGAGGCCGTAATCCACCCTGAACTATACATTTTGTCAAATAGTTTCATGCTTGATCCTGGAAATAATACGTTAGTGCAAGGTAGGAAAATAGTTCACGGCAAAAACTGATATTAAAATGAACCTTCAGGGAGGGACTTAACGTCATGCACACTATTCCCATTGATTTGAACTATGGTAAATAAAAACGCTGAGGTCAAAGCCTGGGATGTCGAGGGTGGCGTTGCAGTTAATGTCTGCTTTGCTTGCAGGTAAAATCCGCTCTTTGTTGCTATCCAGTGGTCTTCATGTTAACTTGGTGGATATGATGAAGAGACATTCGAACTTAGCAGAAGTTTCCATCAGTGCATGCAAACTGTTAAACCTGCTCTTCCAGGGAAGGTGAGTTCAAACACACTATGTATTCCTCTGTGTCCACTCATCAGTTCATTGTATTGATGAGTGAAACATCCTGTCCTTGAATTTGAAGGACAGCCAGTTTGGATGAGCTGAACATGGTCATGGGTCAGATCATCAGCACCATGAAGGTCCACAACTTCCGTCCTGAGCTTCAGCTGGAGGCTCTGCAGGCCAGCTTGGTCTTCCTGTGCCCAGGTATCGTCTCATGTTGGCTGGAACTTAAATTACAGTCTTTACTTTTTCTGCTCATTCTATACACCGAGGTAACCAGGAACTTCATGGGGTACGAGATAAATAATGCGGTAAGTCTTAAATATGGTGGAAAGATACACATTTATTAAGATAATCTTCAGGGAATCAAACAGATGATGTAACATTTGGGCTATAAGCTGAGCTGAAAAAATCAACTGATTTTTAAACTCCCAAAAAAGTCTATAAAAACAACACAGTAACAAAGTACGCCATATTTAGACATATCGGAGACAATGTCAACTCAAAGTCAGTGGGCGGCATGGCTCGGTTGGTAGAGTGGTTTTCTCCCAATCGGAAGGTTGCAGGTTTGATTCCCATCTCTACCTCTCTACGTGCTGAAGTGTTCTTGGGTGAGACACTGAATCCCAAACTTCTCCCAGTGGAGAGACCTTGCATGCCTCTATTGGTGTGTGAAAGTTTGTGATTGAGAAAAAGAATCTGTGAAGCATTGAATGAGAAAAGTGCTATATAAATAAAGCTTACTTACAAAAGGAACAGACATATTTCTGGAAGAAAAACACTTCCTTTTAATTGAATCTAGTACTTTTAATCGACAGCTGGATTCATCTCCATTGGGAGCTTGTTAGCCTTTGGCTGGTGCTGGGAATACTTAGCTTCATGTCCTGTTTCACAGACCAAGTTTTATTCTACTCCGATAAAGCTAAATAAGCTATAACGTCAAATGATTGCCCATTTCCTTCAGCGTTGGAACATTATTATACTGTAAAAGTATCTGGAAGCCTGATGATATTTTATCGAACATAGAATAGAATAGAATAGAATAGAATAGAATAGAATAGCCACATTATTGTCAAACAGAACAGACACTAGCTGGTGTACATTTGAATGAAATTTATTGCAAAAGCTCCCCACCAGACTGGTAAAATACAAGAAAAACATTGTTTTTAAACAAAAACAAAAATATTAAAAGAAATCGTCAAAATATAGTAAAAAAACAAACTAATATTTATTTACAGTATATACAAGTAAGACTATATGTATATATTTTATGAATTAACATGCATAAATATATGTCCACACGTACACACACATCCTCCCACATTTAATGCACAAGTGAAAAGTAGCAGCAGCACTGCACAGTTATATCGCACAGGATACATTGATTTGTAGCAGGAGTTATATTTCATAGTGAACCATGAATGTCTTGCCCAGAAGGATTATTGTCAAGTCAACTTTATTTATATAGTACATTTTAAAAACAACAAATTTTGATCAAAGTACTTTACAGTTCTTAAGGAGAAACAAGACATGATCAGTGAGGAAATAAGCAATGCCATATATCAAGGTGTCAATGCTCAGGTAGAATTAAAAGCCATAGAGTAAATATGTGTCTTCAAAAGCTGCTTGAATTTAACAAGAGCGGCTGAGCGGTTTTAATTTGACCAAGCAAGCAGTCCCACAGATAGGATACAGCTACGGAAAAGACATTTCCAAGAACTTAAAGTCGATCTGATTGATTGACCTCAATGAAGAAACTTGAGTATAAACATGTAAAATCACAGATAGAAGAGAAGAACCCAACCCACTTAATACTCCTAAAACAAATGACAAAATCTTAAAAGCAATTCAGAAGTGTACAAGAAGCCAGTGGAGTGAAGCTAAACTGGAGTGTTCTCCTATTCTTCGTCCCTGTTAGACGTCTGGCAGCACCATTTTGTGCCAGCTGGAGATGAGTAGACGTCTGAACAAGACCAGTATAGTCTGCCCAAACATGTCACAATGTCATGTTACAAACATGTCTGTTGAAACATGTCACTAAAAGAAAGTGAGGAAAGATATGTAGGATTCCCAGGATATTGTTGAGAAGTTTCATACATTTGCTATGAAGATGTCAAGAGAATTTCCTCAAGGAGACGAAATTGACAGAGATCAGACTGCGAGTAAAAGAGAGAATTCAGAAAGTATTTTAATGAATTATCTAAGGTGTCCAGGAGTTGTCTAAGTCTTTCTTCAACAGTTCAGCTTTTTATAGGGTGAAATAAACAAGAGCTGTGTTTAAACATATGTGCAGGTGCAAGTCTGCACCTCAGACAGTGAAGGGAAGACAGTCCTGGAACACAACCTGTGAAAATCACACAAACATCATCTTCAATAAGATACAAAGGCAGAAACTACTTTTTCTAACAGGAGACAAATGTTGACTTTCTCTCAAACAAAAACAAATCAAACCTTTTCTCCAGGTGTGGCCGTTTTTTTCTTTTAAGGAAGGACAAGTATGAAACACAGTAGAAGTAAATATTAACCGCCGGTTATTCTCAACCAGTCAGATGTCCGGTTAGTAAATGGAACTCTTAAGTGTTGTCTGTGAGGCCAAAATGGAAGTTTCAGTTTTTCAGCAAAGATTGAAAAACTTTTTTGGATGGACAACACTCTCCAACAGAGATCAGACACACAGTAAGCTCTTATCTTGATCTTAATTTCCTCTTAATTTCCTCCAAAGAGGCCTTGTTATGGAGTCAAACCTTCAATTCTTCAATGTTTTTATCAGAAGGTTGTGAAAATGGAAACAGATGTGATGAGTGAAGGATGAACAAGTGAAGGATGAACTCGCATTGCAAGCCTGCGAGTGATCAGAAATACCTTCATCATCATAAAGGACGAGTGTGTTTGAGTGAACTGCTGTGGTGAACCAGTGAACTGTGGCATTGGAGCTTGGATGAAGGCAGGAAAACACATTTTCCAGCCCCTGCAGTTTTACATGGAGGTGAAGAATGTCTTTACTTTTAGCCGTTAGAGGCTGCGTATGTTCAAATTGTTTAGATGACGTCTTATGACATTTTTCCACAGCTTCCCCAGCTCAACATTCACTCAAAAAAGTCTTTCTTGTACATGTATTCAAATATTTCTCTTCAATCTGCAGAAACTAGTGAGAATCCAACTCCTCCCCTTGACTCATGCGTGTGTTTGTGTGTCGGGGTAAGGTGAAGCCCCCCCAGCGGTGACCCCCCGACAGCCCCCGTCACATCAGCACGTGCGTGTATATTTTGTCCTCACTCTTTCCCTTCGTGTGGATCCTCAGACCGGAGTGTGAGGGCACAAGGCGTCTCGGTGACAGATCCAGACATGGCTGACGTGTCGCTGAAGGTTCTGAAGAACCAGTGTGTCGTGGAAGATGCCCACACGCTCTACCTGGAAGTCCTCAACAGGGTATGACCACCATCAAAAGACCCATATCATCCGCTTCTTTTCTTCTTTTTTCTTTTCGTTTGCTGCAGTTGTGTTTGCATTTGTGCTTTTAAAAAGTTGTTTGTTCGTCAGAAAAATCATTTCAAAGAAGCTGTTTTACTTGTACATCTCTGATTGAAGTTCAGTATCCTCTGACATTCCAGCCTCCAGAAAGTGGCTCATTCAATGACTATGGGAAATTTGACACCACCCTCATTAGCCCACTGTTAGCTACTGTGTCTCTGAACGCTCTGTTTGTATGTGATGACAAAGTCAGCTGTTAACTACATAATTTAAGAAGTTTTTTTAGTGTTATTCATTATACATGACATTGAGTCTCCAATTTCCAAACTTGTCTCCACTTAAACAGGGAAGTCCCAATTTTTCTGAAACATGACGTTGTGCACCCGTGTGAGTAGATGAACACAAAGAATGGAGGATTCAAAGTGCTTCTTAGGAAATGTTCACTTTGTTAAATGTGAACATTTACCACATCAGCGGTGGCCAACCCGAGGCTCGAGCCGCATGAGGCTCTTTGCCTGCGAGTGTGAGGTTCTTCAGCCCCATTAACTGTTGACCAGAGCCCAAACCCCTGACATCTTGCAATAGAGTTGTGTAATCTACATTTGACTATCAGTGCACCAATTGTGATTTTTAAAAAGCATTCATGGCCGTGTCACTCAGTATCATCGGCCCATTTTAAATGTTCCCCCCAGTGAAGGAAAATGACCTGAAACTGAGAAAGAGGTCAGTGCGTGTAACCCTTTAAGAAATGTATCAGGCGAAATGGATCAAGCAAGAGAAGCTAGAGTGCAGCAGGGCAGGTGAGAGGATGCAAGTTGACAGTTGCGGTATTGCACGACTAAAAATGGTAGGGAAGAATCACGGGGTCAAATGTGAGTATGAAGCTGAACACAAGACATTTCACAGTGTGTGTGTTTGTGTGTGTGTGTGTGTGTGTGTGTGTGCAGTTCATCAGCAGCCCTGAGATTCAAAAGTGTGGTTTGAAAGTGCTGTCAGCTTTGGCAGACTGCTCTGGTGCAGTGGACCTCCTTTGCCAGCAGGGGGCGATAGATACGGTGCTGCATACACTACAGATGTTCCCAGAGGAACGAGGTAAACAAATGAAGACAAATGACATTTGGATGAGCTGTTATAATGCACTTGTATGACTTCAGAAAACCAGAGATAGTATTTTTCTGTTCAGGCCCCTTCATATAACTTCTCTAGCTTGATCTTGGTGTGCCAATCTGGATTAATTTCCAGTCCTGTTGGAAATGTATTTACAATTCACCTGCTCTCTGCAGAGATTCACTACTGGGGTCTGACCCTGCTCAACTACCTTGTAACCAGAAAGAAGCTGTCGAGGATGATTGTACCGGTTCTGGCCTCCGTCCTGGTCGCTTCTCTCGCTCAGTACAGAGAAGACACGGAGATGCTGCTGAAGGTGAGCTCAGTGTAACGCTCAAAAACAGCTTGTTTTCATGGAAATATCCGAGTATTGCTGCAATGCATTTTTGACCACAGACAATCACTGTGCTGCTTTGTTCTGTTGGACCACTTGATGTTGAAACTTCCTATCGAATTTAAGAGGAACTGAAACCCTTTCTGTGCTGAGATCCAATCCGTGTGTACAAGTGGATAGTAAATAGGTTGAAGACACGTGTGAATAGTCTGAGAGCGCCATGTTGAAAACACAGTAAACTGTAAAAAGAATCTCTCCCATGAAATTACAATATCACTTCAGTTGGTAACAATGTCAGGTTTATTTAATTTAAAATTATTAGGTAGCCAAACCCATCTACTTCAAATCAGGCCTATTTGATGATTCAGTAGTTTGAATTAATCCAACAAATATATCAATTTGTTCAAAATGTATAATTTTTTTCCAACTCCAAAAATTTCTTCATTCTCAAGTGAAATACAATAAAAGAAAGAAAATTGATTTTTATAGCAAACGTGTAATATTTTAAGGCATAATGAAAACATTTTTTTTTACAATTAAAACTCATTTAAAAACCACAACTTCAAATCTGATGTCCCATCACATTTTATTATTTCATATAGAACAAAAATATACAACAGAATACAAATGAATATGCAGTTTACAACAGTGTAAATCAACTATCAATATAAATTATGATTTTTAACGCACAGAAAGCATCTGTGTAAATGAGGTTAGCACAGTAGGTTATGATTCAAATAGGAGCTTATTTTATGCTGTAAAAAGAGAAATTCAGTTTCTCATTTGTCCAGCCTGGTGGAAGTAAAAAGACTGTTACAATATGACTCTTAACATTTCACTTTTTAACGATATGAAAGTATTTTCAGATGAAACTAACCGAGGAAGTTAAGGCTACCTTTATCATGTCCCTGATAAAATAAACAATTTGTAATTCAGATTTGACTAAACAAACAATATTTTCAAGAAAGTGTATAAAAAGATAGTTTTCAAATAATGTCTTTATTACAGAAGCGGATTAGGGCCACTGAAGAAACAAAAATTAATTCAAAAGTCAAAGTCTAAATCAAAGTCGAGATCTTTTTTTTACACAGAGAAAAAAAGTCAAAAATCGATGTAGAGACTTTTAGGGCCACTGAAGAAAAAAATTGTTAAAAAGAAAAACACCTCATGCTCCTCAAAAAAAAAACAAAAACTTGAAAATCAAAGTCGAGATTTTTTCTCTATGTGAAAAAAAGGTTTTTTTTTATACAAAATGGAAACGTCCGTCCATTCACATGCCAGCGCATGATACTGCTTCTGCAAAATGCACTGCAGGCAGTTTAATGAAGTGGTGAAACCACGCTTCAGAACAGACTTTAGCCCAGAAACACCGTGCAGTTCTCAATATCAGACTTTGGAGACAGTGCAGCCCCTGATTCCGGAGTGCTTATATTGTTATTAAACAAGGAAATTCTGTGTAAAATCATATGTCCGTAAGCAGCAAGCAACCCTATTTAGTCAGAATTAAGTGATTTTTATGTGATTCGTTTGGCTCCACGGGCAAATAGTGAGGGACAGACGTAATGGACGCTTCCAGTTTGTATTAAAAATAGGGCTGGGTAAGTTATCGCCGACAATTATTTTATCTTGAATTAATGCAGTTTATATTATTTATTTTCTCATTGCAAAAGTCTGTTACTGGATTTTATTTTGAAAATTCAATTGTGGGCGAGCCTCATGCGTTGTTTCCTGCTGCGCACAACTGCGGCAGCTCTTACAGGAAAGAGGAAACAGTCGGAAAAGATTTGGCCTGGGAAGGCTCATCATGGCTGGGCCACAGGTACACCCCCTGGTTCACCCGCCAGGGGAACCTGTGTACCCAGACAAACTGCACTGAAAGTGTTTTCCAGTTCATTTTTGACCAAGATTCTCAACAACAAACCCTACAAAGGCCCTAGCATAAATTTTAGTTTTGTATTTGCATTGTTTAAGTTGAAATTTACACTGAATACTTTATTTAACTGCTACAGTTTTGTTTTTTTTAGAAAGTCTCTGTTACAGATACAAAACTGTGATACACAGGTAAACATCCCAAGAATACACAAAGTGCCTTTACGAACTTGCTCGGAACTATGCCGGAATGGCTACAACTGTTTTGACTATGATCGGACATGGACTCTCATGCAATGTGTAAAGTTTGAGCCAGATCTGAGCATGTACACCCCACTTCCTATTTCCAGCAGGTGACGCTATGGTTGATGGTCGTCATTGAGACGTAGCTGTGATGAGAGCCAGTCTCTGATGCAATGTGTGGACTTTGATGCAGATCACATCATGTTCAGGCTATCTACATTACACTTCCTGTTTCATGGTGTGATTGGTCATTGCCATGCCCTCAAGGCGGTATGAGTGAAAGTAATTCTATGGTTGTGATGAGGGAAGTTTGATGCTGATCAAGCCATGTTAAGGCCTTTTACATTGCACTTCCTGTTTGATGGCGTTATTAGCCATAGCCACACCCCCAAATGGCATATGAGTGATAGTAGTCATATGGTTGTGATGAGGGCCTTATGCAATTTGTCAAGTTTGATGCCGATCAAGTGAGGACTTTTACATGGTTCTTCCTCTTTTTACATTGTCTCCTGTTAAAACATCCATTTTTGGTTGCGCCTTCAGATATTATGGTGCCATTTGTATATGCTTTACTCACCAATCTCTATTCTATCACGACGCCAATTTTCAGGTCATTTGAAATTACCCCCTCTGACAAGTTCTCTCTAAAATATTAAATTGGTCCGCATTCTGCGAATATATATATATATTTCAAACTTCCTGTTGAGTTTTTGGGATGTTTGTATCAGACTTTTTTGTGCTTCTTGGGGTGTTGCATATGCAGGGTTGGGGAGTAACGGACTACATGTAATGACGTTACGTAATTAGGATACAAAATGTGTTTTTACTGTAATCCGTTACAGTACCTAAAAAAAATGTGTCATCTTGTTACAGGTATATTAGATAAAAAATGGGATGACTGTATAGGATTACAATAGAAAATCAGAGAGAGAGAGAAGGCCAATTCATACTCCATAAGAAGCCGCGCCGCAGAACAAAATGACAATTCCTTCGTCCAGCTCCTTCTGACCGAAGAAATTTGGTTGGGCTGTGTAGACCGTCCTGGCCGAATTATGTGGAGCCGTGCTGCCGAAAGTTTGGCGCTGACGCATACTGCGCATGCATGTTCCAGCTCGCTGTAGACTATTAGTCATATTTTAATCATGTTTATCAGGTAACGTTGCTACTTTATGAGCCCCGCAGCTCACTTACGAGCACCTGAATGCATCACTCAAAGCCGTCAGCTCCTGTAGTTAAAACTGGACCAACATGGTCCAACACACACACACACACACACACACACACACACACACACACAGATACACACACACACACACACACACACACACACACACAGTGCTGTGCACCTGCGACGTATAGTCTGGTGTGGCTTATATATGTACTTTTTTTTTTGTCTTTTTAAATTTTGTAAGTGCGACTTATATTCAGGTGCACTCTGTAGTGCTTGAATTACGGTAGACTGATACAATAACTAAAAAAGGCACACACAGTCAGGAACATACTGTCTTCTTAACACTTGAACATGCTAAATTAGTGCTTAACCCTTCTTTTCTTGAATGCGACTTGACATCGTGCTGGTGTTATAGTGTAGCATACGTAAAGTGTAGCTTTAAGAGGCAGATGCAACTGTGGTTGTTGTTTTTGCAGTTGGGCCGATGTGGCTGGTGTGTGTGCGCCCTCTGCGTTCCATAGAAGTTCTGTGTTTGTAGAATAGAAGGACTCGTGTTCATCAACTAAGAATGTTTTCCCTGCTTCCCCTCCATTCAACTCCACACGCAGTTACCCTGAGTATCAAACTTGTTAACCAGAAGACGCAAGCCACGGCTGATTAAGTAAGGGAATCGTTAAGAAGAATCAATAACATTTGAGGTGTGCAATTCCGATGGAATTGATCAATTGGAACCGGTTCTAAGTCAGAATCGGTTTTTAATTCCCACCCCTAGCCTATATGCAAACGCTAATGTGCATGCCAATTTGCATGTATGCTAATGCAAGTGCTTTATGCTCAATGATTGTGACTGTCTTAACTGATCATACAAGGACTCTCAAGCAACATGTGAAGTTAGAGCCAGATCCAAGCATGTACACCCCACTTTTTTTTCCAGGAGGTGGCACCATGATTGATGTGATGGTCGCAATTGTTGTATGGCAGTGATGAGGGTTGGACTCTGATGCAGCGTATCAAATTTGAGGATCTGATCACGTTCAGTTTATTTATATTGCACTTCCTGTTCCATGGCGTTCTTGACCATTGCCACACCTTCAAATGGGGTTTCAACTGAGCGTCATCATGTGCTTGTGTTCAGGGCCAGACTGATGCAACGTGTCAAATTTGAGGTTGATTTGACTATGCTCAGCTGATTTACCCATAATAGAGGGGACAGTGCTTATTGTCTGACATTGTTCACTTCCTGAGATGACCCTGCTGGCCTCAGTGTTTTCAGGTGGCTCTGAGGCTGCTGGATGCCTGCTCTGGAGCAGCTGCTGAGCTGCACAAAGAAGCCTTCGACAGAGAGATCTTCCACTACATCAGAGACGACTCCGACCACACAGTCAACCCGGTAAGCTTTTTCTTAGTAGTGTGATACTTACATGTAATATGTGCAAATTAATGAAGATTTCTGATTCTTAACTCTGAGCATCCTCAGCAGCATAATGAAACTTAACTGTTGTCCAAAAATAGAAATGCATGTAACATTATACATGTAAGTTTTTTACAACACACCAACTTCACTTTTTCTAGCATTTCTGGAAACTGTTCGAACTGAATGTGACCTTTGAGTGTTGGGTCCCCTGCAGTAGTCTTTGCCTTTCAGTGAGAATTGTGAAGGTTCTCAGCTTTCTCTGTTTAAATATTATTAAACCATTTGTAATGTTTTGTTGCCATATTGTGACCCTAAAACCAGCCACATCTAAAGCAACGAGCTTCGAGTAAAATATGTTCTAAGATATTTTTTACAAGCACAGCAGCAGATGGACACTGAGACGAGTAGCAAATTACAAGCACTTAGTTTACTTTCAGGAGAGTAATTAAACATTACTGCACAACAGATCTATCACAACTTCCATACAGCATTAATTCTACTATACATACTTTAAGTGAAAGTGTTGACTCTGTCCTATTGTTTTAGTTGTTGACATCCAAAGATTCAGAGTAGGTTTTACCTTCTCTCCCTCAAAGAGAAGAAGTTGTGTTCAGTCACGAGTGATCATCACTATGAAGATACTATCAGCAGCCATTCAGCTGCCTGTGAAGTTCCTGAAAAATGTCTAACGATCTGTGTGATTGGATGGTATGTTGGGGTGATGGCTGCCAGCTCCGCAGGCCAGTGTGTCTTGCTCTGTGCAGGATGTGGAGCCACTCAGAGCTGCATTATGACATGCTGGAAAAAGCCTGCCGGGAAGGAGATACAGCCATGGCAGAGTGTCTGATGGAGCTGGGTGCTGACGTCAACGGGAAGGCCAAAAACGAATCCCTCATCTACCAGGTGAGCTCAGAGGTGGCCAAACCGGCAGCGTATGGGCTAAATGTCATTACTAATAGTTCTTTGTAAACTCACCAGAAACCCTTTCTTCATCCATGCTGATGATTTGAAAAGTGTGGTAAAGTCTGAGGCATTAATTTTTCCCTGAAGAAGACAATACATTTTGTATAGCTTTATTCACAATACTCAAAGACACTTAACATAGTCACATTATAACATCAGCAAACATTAGAATAGAGGATCATAAAAACCCATAATAGATTTTATAGATTTGTGCTGTGCAAAAAAATCAGTTGAAAAGATGAACTATTTATTCTTAATGGCATCCAGAGATTCATTTTAACTTTAACATATCAAAGTATGTCTCATTCATAGGGGTAGAAAACACGGCTAAATGACAAAATTATGTGTTTTTGAAGAAAGAAAAAAAAGAAGACAAAAAACCTTTAGTCATAGAATGTGTTCGATTCCCTAATGGAGTTCTTATATTCCAGAAACATGACCTGCTGGTTTGTCTTGCCCTTCCTGGACTGCAGCCTTGTTGTGTCGGAAGGGCTTGCGTGGTCTCGTGACCTTCAGAGCTATGCCGTCCGGAGCACATGCTCCTGGTAGGGTCACCTGAGGTGGACAGGTCTGGAGTGAAGGCCCAGACAAACCTGTCCAAACCTCACTCATCCAAACGGAACACAGAAGATTGTGTACTTTGTCCGAAATAGAGTCACTGGGACACACACTTCTGGAGCCAGGCCTGGGGGTACTGTTCACCGGCAAGCACCTGGTGACCGTGTAGCCCACATGTCCCGGTTGGGCACAACCCAAAAAAGTAGTGTGGGAAAGCTCCATGGGCCCACGACCCGCAAAGTCCAACATGGGGAAGCGGTGCATAGCTCACACAGTGCAAGAGAGCGGGGAGCCACGTGGCATCGTGGGCCCCGGCAACAGAAACTGGCTCTTGGAACATAGAAAGTTACTTCACTGGGGGAGAGGAGCCAGAGCTGGTTTGGAAGGTTGAGAGGTACCGATTAAATATAGTTGGGCTCACCTCCTCGCGGAGTGTTGGTTCGGGAATGATACACCTTGATAAGAATGGTCTCTTTCCTGCTATGGCGTTGCACAGGGTGAGAGGCCCCAGGCACATGTGAGGATATTCACAAGCCCCCAGCTGTCAGCCACAAAGTTTCAGTTTGTTCCAAGGGATGACAGAGCACCGTACCTGAGTCGTAAGGTACTGGAGAGGAAAACTCTTGACTGTTGGTTGTTTATGCACCAAAGCGAAGCTCAGATTATTCTGCCTTTTTGGATCGAGTGGGTTAGGTTCTGGAAAGGGCACCGACAATGGACTCCTTAGTCTCCAAGAGCCTTTTTATTCATCAAGCAAATCATCTCTCACAGGAGGCAGATTCCATGGCTCAACAAGAATTATTGGATGAATTCAATAAATTATCTGACCAGCCCAATTAACTCCTCAAAACAAATGACAATTATATGGCAGTCATACTGTCAGAGATGGTGAAAGAGGAGGAAGAACTGCAAGTTCTTGAGCATCAAAAGGAAATCGAGGAAACTGCTAAAGAAGCTCAAGAAAAGTTCAAACTCGTGAAGGATAAGATGCAAGAGACTGTGGGGGAATTATGGAGAACAAGAACTGATCGAAACCATTGAAGGGGCTGAGGAGATTGGACAAAAAACACAAGATTTGAGGATCGGCACCTCCAAATCTGAGTCCATGGCCCTCCATGGAAAAAGATAGCATGCCTTCTCCAGGTGGGGGTGAGGGGAGGGTGGATCTTCCCCAGGTGGACGATTTCAAGTATCTCAGGGTCTCTGGACTGTTGTGGTGAAGAGGTGAAGGTGTTGTGGCCATAAAACCAAGCTCTGCTTACCGGTCAATCTACATCAGCACCCTTGCCTATGGTCATCAACTATGAGTCATGACCGAAAGAATGATATCATGGATTCTAGTGTCCAAAAAGAGTTTTCTTCGCAGGGTGGCGGGCGTCACTCATTGTGATAGTGATAAGCTCATCGATCTGAAAGAGACTCAAAGTCGAGCTGCTACTCCTCCACATTGAGAGGAGCCATTTGAGGTGGTTCATGCATCTGATTAGGGTTTACCAGGCTAATCTCTGTACTGCCATCGCAACCCCATACAGATGAAGTGGTTAAGAAGAGGGATGGATGATTTGTCCTGACACATTTTGTGAACTTCTCTCATCTCTCTTTTGAAGGTTGGATGTATTTTGGGCTCAGGATGAAGTGAATTTGGTGGAAAATGTGCATGTTTTGTTTGTTTTGCTCATAGTTTGCATAAACTCTCTGAAATTAATGTCTTCAGTTCAGTAGGTTTTCTGGATGTGTTTTAGATTAGAAATGTGGACATGTGTGCTCCCTTTCAGGTGTGCGAGCGAGGTGGACCCCTGGAACTGGTCGAGCTGCTGCTGAGGCGAGGCACCCCCGAGCAGCAGCTCCGGAAAGCTCTTGCTGTGAGTGTAAAGAGGGGTGACGGACCCATTGTCATCCAGCTGCTGGGCCGTTTGGGTCTGGACGTCAACAACAGTGCCCTGTGCCTGGGGGGCTTTAGGCTGGGACGCCTGGACGCCAGCTGGCTCAGCTCCCTGCTGGCTGAGCGAGGCCAAGCTCACAGTCTGCGCTACAGGAGTGAGAGCCATTAGCTTCATTACCACAGTGTAGGTGATCTTTAAGTGACCTTTGTCTTTATCTTGCTGTCTTCAAGGTAAAGGAACGACTTTAGCTAGGTACATCCAGTCACTGCAGAGGTCCAAGTGTACCAGTGGGCTTTCCAGACCAATGACGGACCCGTGTCTGACCTCAGGCTACATTTCTGATGAGAGTGATGATTCCAGCTTCAGCTTCGTCTCCATGGACGACAGCCTGTTCTTCAATGAGGAAATGGAGAGTGATGGTAAAGTCTCACAGGAATGATCAAGAGACGATGTTGCAGCCAAGCACTGTATATTTTTTTGTGTTTTTCACTCGGTTCCCGTCCAATTTAAATGGTGGTTGACAATGGTTTTGAAGTGTTTCTAGGTGGTGCTAAAGAGCACATTTTGGCGCACTGAGGTTTTATTTTTCGATTTTTCTTAAAATTTTCACCAGTCCTGATGAGCTTGCCAAATTTGGTGAGGTTTTGAGTGTGTTTAGAGGGTCTAATGTGGGTCCATGACGTGGCAGAATAATGATGATAATAAGAAAGAAACATTACAATTACAATCAATCAATCAATCAATCAATCAACTTTAATTTGTAAAGCGCTTAATCATATCAGCAGACATTTCAAAGTGCTTTAACACAAGAGAAGACACAGGACAATAGGGTCCTGGCCCTGGTACCTAATAATCCCTACGGTTTCATTAGGGTCCTATGTCGGTGCCCCTAAAAAGCTTTACAATTTCAATAAGTTCCTTCGACACGGGTGTGTTTTCAGATGTATCTCCAGTACCACTCTGCATTTGAGAAGATGTCTGGGCCTCTGGAAAAAAAAAAAGAGAACAATCTATTTTCAGAAGTCATGATCTGTGAGAGCGTGGTGGAAGTGAGGTTGGGAGGAATGCTTCATTTTTGTTAATGTGTATGTGTGTGTGTGTGTGTGCGCGCACGGCTGCGTGCGTGCGTGAGTGGATTTGCGCACGCGGGTTTGCGTGAGTGCGCGCGCATCCTGGTCTCTGGTCATCGGTCAGACTGGATGTGGTACCATGATGAATCACTTTTGGTTTGAATGGAAATAGGAGACGTGGATACCTTGGGCCTAAAGTCTGTCTAAAGATACATATCTTTAGAATCTTGTTCAAATACAGATCACTGTGTTACTATTCATTTGTTAATTTTGCGTACTATTTAACAAATGAAAAAGAGATTAACATTTTTTTTAACATACCGTAATTTCCGGACTATAAGCCACAGCTTTTTTCAAGTGCTGTGATCCCTGCCGCTTATAATAAGGTGCACTTTATATATGGATTTTACGGTAACGGGCTTCATGCCGCCACGTTCTACTTCCGTATGTAGATACATGCTATTTTCAGCCCCTCTGCTTCTCCAAAACTTGCCCTTAAACTGATATATCTGCTCTTTGTGACGGCCGTGAATGGTGCGTGAAGCTACTCTGTGTGTACCTCTCGCTCTCTGTTTGCCTGCCTGTTGCGCACGCGCACACACACACAGTGCTGTGAACCTGCGGCTTATAGTCCAGTGCGGCTTTTATATGTACTTTTGTTTTTTTGTTTATTTTTTATTTTGCGATTGCGGCTTATATTCAAGTGTGCTCTATAGTGTGGGAAATATGGTATATCTAAGGCAAATAATTCATTATACACCATAATCTGACAGGGTGAATTGGAGGAAGCTCGATTTCTCCCATCTCACATTGGCGTGTGAGAGAAAAAAGTCAACGTTATGAATTCAAAACAGAAATATTTATATCGACACAGCTCCAACAGCTATTCTCCTCAGGAAAAAATTCATGAGATGACAGATAAGTACTAACATCAATAAAAGCGCTCAACTTTTTAGATTCAACAAATATAAGTCTGACATCAGTCAGAAATTAAATCTATTAAAAAATTACCTTACCTCTGTTGTAACTCATGTCTGCTCCACACACACCACTGATGCTCTCAAATGCAATCCATATTAGCTGTGTGCTTATAGTGACTCTAACCATGGTAGCTCATAAAAAATTCCAATGTAAAAAGGGATCCGGACATATTCTTAAGAGTTTTGTGGGTTTTTCTGTGTTCATTTGTTCATTAACGGTTTGACAATGGTCATGGTGATTGTTGGATCAGTATGACTTATATCAATACTTTTACTGTTTGAACAAATGGCTCTCAAAGTGAGAAGGTATCCCATTGACCCATATTAATATCCGATTTGACCCCCGGATGCATGCAAGCATTTGGAGTCGGTCGTAAATGCAGACACAAACATCTATTCTATTAATGAATGATTCGTTCAAACTTAGACAGTGTTCAATTGACCTTTTGACCCTACAAGCATCTAACTCTCACAACAACGGCAATTGTATACGACTGTGTTGGAGTACATCGTAGAAACACACCAAAACATCTATTCATTAACGTCCCCTCAGACTCTTATCAATAACTTTACTGTTGAGACAGGAGATTCTGTCTGATACAAGAGGGAAATAAATTACACGCTATTTCTACCCTCGACATATATTTTTTCGTGTTATTACACCGCGAGCCAAAACTTCCTCTCCTTTGTCCTGCACGTGGCCCATTTACTGCTTGTCTCGCCCCAGGGCTCCACCCTTTACTGTGGACTGCATTGTTGCATGAATGTGTGTGTGAATGGATGAATGAGATTAATTATGTCAAGTGCTTTGGGACTACTCATGCAGTTGAAAAGCGCTATATACTGAAATCCATTTACCATTTACTGTGGACTCGATTCTGTAGGAAGTGATTCTCTGTCCGGTGCCATATCTCCAAAGTCTCCGAATGATTCCACAGAAGAGCTGAGGCCTGACTTTTTCAAGAGGAAGCAAGGACGGGACAGACATGCTAGCGCAGAGGTAAACACGGTTTAGGATGGTTTCACCTGTGTTGGGGGTAATAGGGACTGCCATCCAGATTGTATAGCATCTTCAACTGAATGAGAAAGTCGGACTGAATCACACAGTGCTGACAGCTCACAGAAAATAATACAGATGTGTGATCATTCATAACACAGAACACACTGAAACAAGTAAAGTCACAGTCCCCCCCCCCAAAAAAAACCCCAAAAACAAAACAATAACTGTAATGAAGTTGTGAAATTTATTCACTAAACTTTGTTTTTTTTACTGTTTTCTACTGTACAGTAGAATTTACCTCCAAGTCAAACATATACTTTCAAGAATCATCTTAAAACTTTGTGTATTTGCCTGCCTTTGGGTTATCTTCTCTCTGATAAGTTTCTGTTTCCTTTTCCAGAGTGCCCATGCTGAAAACGACCCCAGTGACCCTCTGCAGAGAAGATATTTATTTACTAGTTCCAACCAAAAAGGTAAATGCATTTTATTCTCTACAGACCTCCTGTCAGACTCTGGATCTTCTGCCACTCCTGCACCATAGCCTCAATTCTACTGATGTTTCAAGATGTGGGTGACATGCAACTGTTAAGTGAAGGACAATTACCTGAAGAGACACTTCTACACAGCAGAGAAGAACAGCAATAAAAAGGCTGACTTGTGCTGGGTAGTTTTGTTGTTTTGTTGTCACAGAAAAATTTGAAAATCCTCCACAAATCCTGACTGCTGACTCACGGTTACTACAAAACACCTCATGTGTCAACCATCATAGACTGCCTGTTGGGTGAATTTAACAATTCACTCATCTACTGACAATAAATGACTGTTATTTCTAGTTTGTTCACCAATATTTAGAAATAATAAGGATAAAGATAATGACTCTGGTGTGTTTTCGTCTGTGACTGTCAAAAGACTGAAATTTGTTGGATATCTCTTGGATTTTAAATCTTCCTAACCTCTTCTATGTTGAGATACAGATTTTGATGTCCACGGGCTCGGATCAGAACGTGAAGATTGCCGCTGATAAATTGATTCTGACAGTAATCAGTTTTTTTTTTTGTTAGTGTTGGAAACAGGATAGGGCATCACATAATTAACACAAGGGTGTTTAGTGTGCTGCTGTTTTTGCTGTTGTCTCTCTCCTCAGGGAAGGGCTCTGCCGATAACTTTGTGTCCAAAGAAAGAGAGCACATCCGCCTGCTTGACCTGTCAGGGAATGAGCTGGCGTCCCTGTCCTGTCTGATTGATCATGGCTTCATCCAGCAGCCACTGCGGCATGTGGTTCGCCTCGACCTGAGCCACAACAGTCTGTTAGAGTTTCCTCCAACACTCTGTCAGGTAACACTTTACAGAACTGCTGTGACCTGTGGATAATCCTGGTACTCTGTGGGGGGGTGAAACTCGGGTCCGGATCAAACAGTGCTGATGTGAAAGTAACCTAAGTCCACTTTGCTTCAATGTAAAAATTGCTGTTTGAAACAAAAAAACACAACATTGACTGAAAATGGGATTGGAATCTAAATTACTAATGATACCAACCACAGCAGAGTGGAAAGCTGTGACTGACTAGTTGCATTTTTTAAGCAGGATGTTATTCTGGTTTTTGATAGTCAAAACAAAATTAAAGAGTGAGTACTTAAAGCTCTAACTTCTATCCATGTAACTTGTGATTGATGTACGTGATATACCTCTGGTTTGTCAATTTGATGCTTTAACCACAACATATCTGTGACCATTTAATAACTGGGCAGAGATTCTGCTTTGGGTGAACACATTAATGCTTAGAATTCAGACTGTACACTACTACTGTACACGACTAAAATCTCAAAATCGTTGAAGACCTGCTTTAGAAGTAGGTTCAACATTTAATGTGAAAAGACTTCATCACTTTATTGTAATTGCATTTGTTTGACATTGAACAATCAAGTGGAGTGCAGTCAAAACAAAAATGGTTACTAGATTGACCTTTCAGTGATTGTGGCAGGGTTCTTCGTGGTGCAGATCTTGGAAGTGCTGTATGAACGATGGGTAAAGTAATCTCTGAGGAGGGTGTTTTTGTTTTACAGAATTTGATGAGTCTGACTCGACTGGACCTGCAGGGGAACCACCTCCAGTCGTTGCCTGAGGAACTGCTGTCTCTGCCCCACCTCAGCACACTCAATGTATCCCGCAACTGCATCGGACCCCGAGTCGTCTTCCACACAGTCGCCTCCTGCCCGTCGCTGCGGCAGCTCAACCTTTCATTCAATAAAATCACGGCTTTCCCACACGAGCTGGGACGAACGCTGGACCAGCTGGAAGAGCTGCTTCTGGAGGGGTAGGCTCTTACTGATTTACATTAGAAGAATATTAGATCTCTGTCCGTCTGTCCATCTGTCCATTATGCTTGCACCTGTTATAGAAAGTTACATATTTCTTGTGAAAACATTTCCCAATAGAAGGGGAATTCTCTCAGATTTATTGAACATTTTCAGTGTACGTAGTGCCGGTTGTTCTCTTTGTCCAATTTAAATGTTACCTAAAGCCGACACAGGCTTAGGGCAGGGGTCCATTAACTGAAATCTTTGGCGTGCGGCTCTTCCAGCTATAAATAGTTATAAATAGTCAGATTTACTTAAGTGCATCATGCATTGCACAGCAGCATTACCGAAATGTCCCTCTCATTCATTCATTCATTCATTCATTCATGTTGTCACACTTTTTAACACAAAATCTTCCTGAACAAGATAATAATGATGATTAAAGCTGGATGCAGCCTTGGTCCAATCATGGCTTTTGGCCCAATCATTCCCTCCGGCTGAGGTAAATATTGAGAAAGTATAGATTTTGAAGGTTTTGACAAAAAAGGAGCTTTGTTTTGAAAAAACGTGGTCCTTTTATGTTGAAAGCCAGATAAACTATAATCTCGCTAACTAATAAATATACATTTTTTAGGTTTTTAATTCTTGATTAAAGAAGGTGTGTGTGTGTGTGTGTGTGTGCTTGCGTGCGTGTGTGAGCAAGCAGATGAGACATCAGAAAATAAAACAAATGCTGAGAATAATGACAGCATGTTGAGAGTAAACACAAGCTTTAAGATTAATGAGATGTAGTCTAATGTTAATGTGGACAAAATGTAATTTATATATATACACAGACACACATATATATATATACATATACATATATATACACACACACACACACACACACTGTATATCATGAAAATGTGTTCATTTACAGACACATGCTCACAAATTATTATCAATGAGCACATAAACATAAAGCTCTTCCTTCTGTGTGCAGTAACAGCGTGGTGGAGCTGTCCACAGCTTTGTGCCTGTCAGCAGTCCTGCTGCTCGATGTGAGCAAGAACAACGTGGAGAACATCGCTCCACACTTCCTAACCGGCTGCCTCAAACTGGAAACTTTAAACCTGTCCTCCAACAACATCAGTGAGTACTGAGGTGAAGTTATGACATTTCAATACAAAAGATTCCTCCAAAGGCAGAACATGCACACGGAGGTCTTTGAACTGGGTCTAATGGCAAATATCACAGCGAATCTCTGTGATTTTTCCCAACCTTTCCTAGGTTCTTTGTTCCACCTGCCATCAAAGATCACAACACTGAAACTGGACAACAACAGCTTTACTTCCATTCCTGAGGCTGTACTCCATCTTCCTAAGTAAGAGATGCACGCACGCACGCACCCACGCATGCACGCACGCACCCACGCTCATGGCGTAATACTTGTGTCTATGCAGCCTGCGCTCTGCAGACTTCAGGACCAACAACATCTCGGTGCTGCCTGGCCCAGGTTGCTGGACCTCCAGTAATATTCGCGAGCTGATATTCAATCAGAACTGTATCAGAGTTCTGGATCTCAGCGGACCGGTCCACAGGTGGGCCAGACTGGAGAAACTCCATCTGAGTGAGAACAAGCTGACTGAGGTAAAACAGTTACTGAAAGCTGGTGTTTTGTTACAATTTCCTGTCACTTCATTGACATTGTGGAGTTACTTTACTAGTTACTCAAAGCACAAACTTGTGATTTGGAAAAGTAACTTTTGTGTCACTTCTGTGACACATTAGTTGAGCTATGAGCATTGCATGGGTAAGTGACTGTTGACTGTTATTAATGATATTTAGAGTTATTAAGATCAGCTGGAGTGGGAGGAAGGTGTTCTCCAACAGGGGTGTCGAACATGTTTTCCATGTTCTAGTAACATGCATCATGTGAAGTCTACAGAAGTTCTGAGAAGTTACTATTTGATCTTGAATTTAGGAGTTTTGTAAACGTGAACAATCTCATGATGTTCTCTTATTTGTTTTGCACATAAACTGAGAAAACACTTAGGAGTTGTCGATATTTACAGGCTTTTTTGCTGTGGGTCAGTTAGCCTAATTAGTCTACTTCATATCAATGTGATATGTACGCTGTCTACCCAATTTCACAGCAGTTCGTCAAATGGTTATGAAATGTTATCTATTTCCATGTTCTGTGTCACATTTTGCCATTTATTTTCGTGTTACACATAACGAATTTCAAACTAATACGTTTGAAATGGGCATGTCTTTCTTGATTTTTTCAGTGCAACTTTTCATGCTTTTTTTTGAGGGGTGAAACTCTGGAGCTTAATAGCTCTGGGGGCGGGGCTGCGAAGCTCCGTGTCAGAGCATATAGAGGGTGAAAACACGGAGGTCCGGATGTGTTAAGTGAGGAAAAAAAAGGCAACAAGTGTAAAAGAACCAGGGGGAGAGTGCGGGCTGCGCAGCTACGTGTCCGAGACGGTGAACGCTCCTGAGAGAAGCGCGCATAGGAAGGTTTGAACTTTGTTTAAACAAGAGAGAAATGTAAGAAAATGTTAATTCCTGCCTGAGCAAAGTGTATAAAGTGTGTGGTGAGGGGTTTTACAGCCTTACAACATATATAATGATTGTAAAAAGTTAAACTAACCACTTTGCGGATTTCGCTTATCAGGATATTTTTAGAACCTAACCCGATAACAGTGGTACCCGAACAGGTACCACTGTAGTAGCATTAAGCATCAACTTTGCTCCTACAATAGTTTTTTTTATGTATTATTACAATTTTGGTTAAAATCTTGTCTAATCTCAATCTCAGGAACTCAATCTCAAGAGACGTCTTATCAAGTGGAATTTGTGTCTCGTCCTACCCCTAACATATAGCAATGGCCCGTCAGGGCCTGCAAAATGAAGAGACAAAACGTGTACCAGAACACAAGAAATAGATAAAATTTCGGGACCATTTCACCAACTACCGTGAGACTGGGTTAACGTGGTTGTGCAACTCATACGAACTTCACAGAATTGCTCTATAATCTGGCTGTTGGTGTGTTCGGTGTGATGCCTGCTTCTGTTGCAGATCCCCCCTCAGATCGGCCTCTTGGAGGGCCTGACCTCCCTGGATGTGAGTCGGAACACGTGTCTGCGCTCATTCCCAGACGAGATGGGGAAGCTGAGCAGACTGTGGGACCTGCCGCTGGATGGCCTGCGGTTGCAGCTGGATCTCAAACTCATCGGCAATAAAACTAGAGACATTATCCGGTCAGGAGCTTCACAACCTCCAGCTTTCAATTCTTACAAGCAGGACTACTTTCTTTCCTCTGTAATGTCTCTGTAATCAGGAACATGTTCACTAAGAGTGACGCTGAAAAACTAATCCATGCATTTGTTTCTTCCAGAGTAGACTATTGTAACTTCTTATTATCAGGGTGTCCGAATAACTGTTTAAAATGTCTTCACCTGATTCAATAAGCTGCAGCGAGAGTCCTGACAGGAACGAGCAGGAGAGATCACATCACTCCAATATTTGCTTCTCTTCAATGGCTTCCAGTTAAATCTAGAATAGAATTTAAAATTCTTTTAACTCAGAAAGCTCTTAACAACTAGGCTCCGTTATATCCTAAAGAGATGGTAGTCCCATATCACCCAGAAGAACACTTCATTCTCATTTCTTACTGGAGGTTCCTAGGCTTTCTAGAAGTAGAATGGGAGGCAGAGCTTTCAACAGTCAGGCTCCTCTTATGTGGCACCAGCTCCCAGTTTCAGAATATCCTAATCTTTCCATTTGATGAAGCATAAGCTTCTCTCTGCTCTTCATACACTTCTACATGTTTGTATATCTTCTGTTATGTAATTCAGTTTGTGCTTCTTCCCTCATTAGTTTGCATGTTTGAGATGAGGTAAGGCTGTATCTCTGTTCTCAGCTTCCTGCAGCAGCGGCTGAAGAAGGCCGTGCCGTATCACCGCATGAAACTGATGGTGGTGGGGAATGCCAGCAGCGGGAAGACAACCCTGATCCAACAGCTGATGAAGCTGAAGCGTTCCCAGCTGAGCTCCAAGCAGGCTGCATTTGGCATCCACATCCGAGACTGGACCATCAGGGAACGGGATAAGAAAATTTTGCTGAATGTTTGGGACTTCTCAGGTAGGTGGATACATGCTCTGACAGACCGTGAATTAGGGAAAGAAAATTGAACATTGTCAGCACCATTGTAAATGTCCTCCAGTCTACCAAAGGACAAAAGTGGTACAGATTATTTCACCATTACTGAGAGATGATGTTCACGATTCAACATGAAGACTGAACTTTTTAATTAAGTGATCGTTCATCCTTCCTGGTTGAAGAGGCAATCTTCATCTCCATCCAACTCGAGATGTAGGTGCTGAGTTGGTTAATGAGTCCTATCTGCGCCCGGAGATTTCTGGAACATTGTGTACAGGACAATGGTGCCAGTTCAGAAGAAGCTGATTTGCTGCTTGTGGAATGGTGCTTGCGTGCTGCAAACTTTATCCTGGCTGTGTCGATGCGCTGGGGTTCGGAGGCTGTGACTCTCTTGATGACTGCTCCATGCCAGGCTGTTCAGTCCTGGGCCGGTGTCTCCCACGAGTTGTGGTCAATTCCAAAAACCTTCAGGGAGGCTTTCAGAGTGTCCTTGAATCTCTTCTTCAAGCGCCTGTCTGCAGTTCTCCATTGAAGATGTGCTTGAGAAATCTTGGCCATGGCCAGCCCAGTAGAGTTGTGCCTTGTGAAGCATTCTAGAGCAAGGGCGCAGGGTTGGGCAAACTATGGCCCATGCACCAAATGTGACCCGTTGGTCTTTTTAATCCAGCCTGCCAAAGGTTGAAATCATATAATCAAGATGGAATTACTTTTGACCTGGTCCTGCAATACCTGGTGTTTCACTAGGGGGCACATTAGGCGCACCGGCTTCACAGTGACACAAAAGAAGAGGAAGCAGAAGACTTCACAGTGACATGCTCAACTTCTGCTTTCTCGCATCAGACAGCGTTCAACAAAACTAAAGGCGAATTCAAAAGATATGGTTAGTGGAAAGCCGTTTGAGCATTTATTCGATATTCTTGATATCAAGCTTAAAGTCCATGCACTAGTAAGACAATTTTGCACACAAGTAGAACCACTAGGACACACTAATAGGACGACTGTGTCCTGTTAGTATTGCTTTTTCCACTACTAGTGCCACTTCTGGCCTGTTAGTGCACAATCAAACCTTACTAGTAAACTACTGTGCTGCACGAGTAACACTACTAGGCCCAACTAGTAGGCATGTGTCACTCACTAGTGGCCTCCTAGACTCTACTAGTAGCCCTAAAATGCCCACTTGTAGCACTAGTAAGGCATTTTTTGTCTTACTAGTACTACTAGTGAGTGCCAAAATGTCCACTAGTGGCACTAGTAAGGTGTGTTTTATCTTACTAGTGCGACTAGTAACAGCAAGGATGCCCACTAGTACAACTAGTAAGGTGCAGAATGTCTACTAGTAGCACTAGTGAGGTCAGAAGCACTTTACTAGTGCTACTAGTGAGGTGCTTCTGACCTCACGAGTACCACTAGTGAGGCTCACAATGTCTACTAGTGCTACTAGTGGACTTTTGTGCCTCACTAGTAGTACTAGTGGGCATCCTTGCTGTTATCTTACTAGAAGTACTAGTAAGATCAAACATATCCTACTAGTGCCACTAGTGGAACATTTTGGCTCTCACTAATAGTACTAGTGGGTGCCAAAATGCTCCACTAGTTCTACTAGTCGACTGTTTTTGAGCTATATATATATATGTATAGCATTAGCTTCGTTTGCAACTAAAGTGAATACAAACACAGCAACAAAGGGAATGCTTTCCACGAACCACCCAAGGCTCCTAAACTAAATGTATAAAACACATATTTCCCTTTAGACACCAGTCGAAAAGCTTGGTGAACTATTAATATATAACCTCTTTATTAAAGCGTTCTCTGTGAAACGAGCAGTCTATTTTAGTGATGAAAATGAAAATAACTCCGCTCACAGAGACGTGATGCTTGGACCCCAAGGCTTTGTTTGGCTGTTCAAAAAGATGCCTGACTAAAAAAATGGAAAGCGCCGTTTGCGCATTTATTTGATATCCTTAATATCAAACTTAAGGTCCATGTTCTTGTACGCTCTTTGTCCTCACTAGTAACACAATTAATAGTAGTGGTGGTGGTGCCACGAGTAGCACTAGTGGCACTTGTAGTAGTAGTAGTAGTTGTAGTGCAACCTCATTTTGTCCACACCTCCTCGTGGCATGTAATGTTGTCTTAGTCGTAGTGGTGCCACTAGTGACACCACTACGACTGAGACCACTAGTGTCACTAGTGGCACCACTACGACTAAGACAACATTACATGCTAATGAGGAGGTGTGGACAAAATTAATTCCTCCCAGCCAAAATTTATCCTTGTAAAGCCTGAATAGCTTTCATTGTTATTGATAACACCAATAATCGGAAATCATGAAACAAGTCAGATAGATGGATAGACGTGCTTGGTGAATTATTAATGTTTTCCTTCTTTACTGAAGCATTATCTGTGAAACGAGCAGTCTTATCATTTATTACTAATGAAAATAACTCCGCTCATGCATAGACGTGATGCTAGGACCCCAAGGCTTCACTGGGCTGTTCAAAAAAGATGCCTGACTGAAAATATGGAAAGTGCGTTTTTTTAATTAGATAGATAGATAGATAGATGGATGGATAGATGGATGGACGGACGGACGGACGGACGGACGGACGGACATACAACACAACAAACACAGCAAACATGAACCTATATTTCTTTGGACAGACACACAGAAAACCTGGATGAGCTGGTTTTATGATGGACAGACTGACACTTATCTGAACACTGAATACATATGTTCTGGTGTTCAGATAAGATACCTAGTGGTGAAAATGAAATATTACCTCTCCACAAGTACAATCTTCACAATGGTGTTACATGTCAGAAAACATTGTCTTTCTGAAAATCAAGTTAGTGCGAGCTAATGCTAGCACTACTCACTACTCATTATGATGAACATGTTTTTCTGTGGTCGAGCCTAACCATAGAAGCTCAGCTGCAAACACAAAGTAGAAGATGTTGTGTAACAGAATCTCTAAGCCACAGCTGTCATTGTGTGTGTGAGTCATGGATAAACATGATTGAAAATAAATGTGGTTCCAAAAGATTTAACAACTATTTTTTGTTTTACAGTATAGCTGCTAATATTTGATAATGTTAAATTGTTGGAAATCTACCAAGTCTGTATTTTCACTGTGTTGTAAAAGATATTCAAGGACCAAAAATTACATTTATCAGCTAGTATATTTTGATTTCAGTTATAGTTTTCCTCCAATGTGTGGGCAAAGTGTTTTACTTACACATATAGATTCAGTGACGAGGGTGTGGATGAAGAGAATTCCAAACCAGATTCCTTCAAACACATCAGCATCACATGGGACTGAATTTAAAAATATGAATTGTCTTTAAACATAGTCTTCAGTCAGTGGAATTAGGAGGTCTTTTGCACCCCAAACACATGACATCAGATATGCCACTGGGGATGTTGTTGTCCTTGGAGGAGTCCCATATGATGAGCATTCCACACATTATGGTATCATTTAACAATCCCAGTTGAAAGAAAAATTGTTGGTTAGGACAAGGTACTCGAGAACATATAAGAAGGAAAGTTATTTTCTTCTTTAATCATTACAGTCAATTACAGTGTGATGTGTCTTATTTTAATATAAAGAACTACATTAAAGATAAAATTGAAATAACTTTCCTAAATCTCCAATATTAAGTGAATGATAAGCAAAGAGTCAGTGGTGTTTGAATTTCATGCTGCATAAAAAAATATTTACCTTAATGATTGGCATGAAACAGCTGTTGGAGAGCATTGTCCAAAATATCTCCGGAGAAGAATCCCTCATCCTTGAGGGATCCTTCATCCAACATCCTTCTGCTAGAAAGGTGAGCCAGGGTTGGATGCCCTTTTCCTCATCACTCCCCACCATCTCTGAATTCCCTGTTGGCTGGACTTGTCCCTGTGATGAAATTTCTTTCTGCTGCTGTGTCATCCCATCATTTCTCCATAAATATAATTTTAAAGGCCGGCAGAGTGAGATGTCTATGTGCAATATATCCTGATAGATACCCGAGTGAAATACCGCCTCTTAAGTTGTCTGGTCCGATGGATTTGGGAACCAACTGGGTCCACCAGAGAGAAGAATCCTGATGTCTTCTTTTCTGACACAAACACATTGCTGTTTACACTTGGTGTACATCCAACGATGCCAGTGATTCTTTCTTGAGCTTTGCAGTTGGTCAACAATAGAATATCCAAATCGTACCTCTGTGGGTGAAGCATCCTGGCCATCACTATTCAGTGGAAATGCCTCTTGGGTTTTATGATTACTTGCAATGCCAAGCTTTTGAAAATATCTTTGTAACAAATTCCTATCTTGAAATAAGCCTCATCCAAACTGTTGATATCTATTTTGCAGTTTTACTGTGCTATTTATGCTAGATATATCTTGCTGTTGTGCAATAGACAGAGCAAAATATTAATGTGTATTTACAGTGTGGGTTGCTGTTATTTATATACGACTACTTTGTGGCCACAAAATAAAAAATGTTGCCACACAGTTTTGCCTCACTAGTAAGATGTAGTTGTCTTACTAGTATGCCATAGTAGTCCTACTAGTGGGCAGAAGTGTCTTACAGGCTACAGAAATATCTTACTTGTTGCATGTTGTGGTGCACTAGTAGTGTGTAAATACATACCAGTAATGCGATAGTTGCACACTAGTAGTGCACAATCACACACTAGTATGGCCAAAGCTCTTACATGTAAGGTTCAGAGGCTCACTAAGAAGACAACCTTTCTTCTCCTAGTCACACTAGCACAACACAACAACAGTGTCACTGGTAACACTAGTGAGCAATTTATATTTCACTAGTACTACTAGTAAGGCTTAAGAGTCCTCTTCTAGTACAACTAGTATATATTCAGAAACTTACTAGTGCTACTGGTACACACTTCAGTCCTTACTAGAGGTACTTGTAAAGTAAAACATTACTCACTAGTAGCACTAGTAGGCATGTTGGCTTCTTGGAGTACTCGTAATATCATTAAAGTTTCACTAGTGCTACTAGTAGACATTTTGGCCCATACTAGTAGCACGAGTATGGTCCAAACTGCCTCCCTAGTGCTACTAGTACGCATTTTGCTACTTACTCGTAAACTTGTAAGCTGCGACAGTAATCTACTAGTGTCACTAGTTGCATTCCGTGACGCCCACATGAAGTACTACTACACAAAATGCAAATGAAACAGGTATGATAATGAGCCTTGATTGGTTGGCACTACTTAATTTGAATTAGAAAACCAATAGGATGCCTTGCAGCATGCTTTTTCCCCACCTTGCATTAGCATTTTGTGAAATTATTGTCACCAGTAGGCACTTCGGCTTTTACTAGTAGTACTGGTAAGACATTTGTGGCTTTCACTAGTGGTACTAGTGAGAGCCAAAATGTTCCACTAGTGGCACTATTAGGATATGTTTTGCCTTACTCGTACTACTAGTAACAGCAGGGATGCCCACTTGTACTACTAGTGAGGCACAAAATGTCCACTAGTAGCACTAGTAGACATTGTTAACCTCACTAGTGGTACTCGTGAGGTCAGAAGCACCTCACTAATAACACTAATATGGTGCTTCTGACCTCACTAGTGCTACTAGTGGACATTCTGCACCTTACTAGTTGTACTAGTGGGCATCCTTGCTGTTACCAGTAGTCCTAGTAAGATAAAACACACCTTACTAGTACCACTAGTGGACATTTTGGCATTCACTAGTAGCACTAGTAACACAAAAATGCCTTACTAGTGCTACTAGTGGGCATTTTAGGGCTACAAGTAGAGTCTAGGAGGCCACTAGTGAGTGACACATGCCTACTCATTGGGCCGAGTAGTGTTACTAGTGCAGCACAGCAGTTTAATAGTAAGGGTCGATTTGTGCACTTGTAGGCCAGAAGTGGCACTAGTAGTGGAAAAAGCAATACCAGTAGGACACTGTCGTCCTACTAGTGTGTCTTACTGGTTCTACTTAGTGTGTGAAATTGTCTTACGAGTGAGGACAAAGAGCTTACTAGTGCATGGACTTTAAGCTTGATATCGAGGATATCGAATATATGCTCAATCGGCTTTCCATACATCGTCACATGTCATAACTTCATTTTCAGATTTTCTATAACATGATCATTTTTATAGCATCTTCAACACCTTACACTCAGAGGAAAGCATTGCATGATTAATAAGCTTCAGTTTAGATCAAAAACTAGCATCACAGTCTAATATTTCAAACTTTATTGTCCCCCATATTTATTTTATTTTAATTTCAGTGTGTCTCGTCTCATTTAATAGCCCTTTTCCTCTGATGTGGAGCTGTACAGGAGGGTCATATACTCGTCAGATAATATTACCAAAGGTACCACGCTACTGATCATTCTTTCAACCGACGCTTTAACACACAGAAAGATGCAGATTGCAAACATGCACAACAGAAGCGAAACTGTGAGGATTCGGGCGCCTAATTTAAAAAGAATGTTATTCCACCCTCAAGACAGCAACCAGGTGAATGGGTTCCAAACAGAATCGTTAGGATGGAAGTCATGACTATATGCTTTGGCTATTATGGTTAGGTTTGAAATTGCAGCAGTTATGGATCCCTCATCACCTGCTTCATCTGGGATGAAAGTGCAACATGAGTCTCCCATGACAGCGCAAACACCTCCCTGAGGGGCGGTCAACAAGTCCAGGACCATGCAGTCCTGGAGTTCTATGAGGCGCAGGGCATTCAGTTCCCTCTTCACAGATCCTAGGGCAGCAACTGTGAAATTGATGAACATTGGCATGCAATATGCCTGGGTCTCCTGTCTGAGGTGCAGTTTACCCACGCCCAGCCATAGGAAACAGAGACAAGGTGACTTTCTGTCCATTAGTCCACAGTTTGAAATCAGCAGGGACATCACTTCCCTAACTGGAGTCGTAAGCATTCACGTTGATGGATCGTTTTTTCCTTTGAATTGGTGGAATTGAATCTTTAGGAACTGCATACACTATGTAAGTTTTGTCAGTGATTTCAACCATGATACAGCGTCCCACCCACCCTACAGCCAAAGAGTGGTGGATGGAGTGACCACACATCCAATATAAATCGTGCGGCAAGGTCCCCGTTACATCTGGAGCTGCGTAAAAGTCTACACATTTAGTTCCAACTGATGCTACAGTGGTCTTGAATGTTCTATTCCTAGATGTGACACAGGGGGTCACTATTTCCTGACAGTGTTTCAGTGACACTTCTCCCACATTTACCGGTTTGTCAGTTACTTTAAATCAGTTCTCAAAACAAGTGGCTGTTAGGGCGCTCGGGTAAGGCACCGCTTTTAACACAATTGTTGCAGTTCCATTTATGGGCAAATAATGAGTAAATTTCCGCCCTCTGAATTTTGGGACAGCACGAAATTTTTTTAATCTAGGAACCTTCATTTCCAACAAGCCACTAGAAACTTCAGACTGCAACACATCTGGTAACATGGCGCTCGGGTTTTCAACTGGCGTCACAGTTACTTTGAGGTCACCTGCAGCTAAGGGAAATTTGGAACAGACGTAACAGTTACTTTTGTTGGATTTTCCCGCAATGAAATCAGCGTACCGGTACCACACATTCAGATGGTATTTTGGTTTTGGATTTGGATCTGCAAACCATTCATCAACCATCCATTCATCATCCCCCCATTCTCTCCTTTCCCTCATCAACTCTCCTGTCTACATCTCCCACCACATCAGAGGGAACATCACCATGCAACTCAATACAACAGCGAAAAATCAGCTGGAGTGAGCATCTAGGCGGGACTTCGGGGGAAAGTCGATCTTTTCCTCTTGTCAGCATCACTTCGGGTGGAGTCATGTCTTAATCTAGGAGGGAGTGGTTACTAGCACGTCACCTCTGAACCCCAAAGTGTGTGCATAATTGATATTCTCTAGTTAACAGTGTACTTGTCTTGCTGGGTTCCTCGGATGACTGGTTTGTCTAATATCTTCAGGGGTCTCCTCTCTTCAATGACTGTTGAGACGCGCAGGCTCAAGATTGCCCTGCGCCCCTTTGTAGACAGGTCCCCCTCTTTCGTCGTCCGAACGGTCTCCAAGGAGTTTTTTTTTTTTGCAGTGTGACAAGTGGATCCAGGTGGCTCCTTCAGCAATCTTTACTGCTGTCGGAGTGGTCAGCAGCACTTGGAAAAGTCCCTCCCATTGAGGGCTGTACCAGGTCTTTCATTTGATGGCTTTAATAAACACCCAATCTCCCACTCTTACCAACCCAGCACCTGTTTTAAGAGAGAGCAGAGAGTATGGCATGTCATTAGATTCCAAAACCTCTCGCTGCTGGAGCGCCTTCCTCGTGTAATCTGCAAGCGTTACCTCAGTCTCGTCTTGTGGTTTCAACATCTGCAGCCGAGGCAATTGAAACTGTCTGCCATGAATTATTTCGAAGGGTGCCAGCCCGGTCTCACCACCAGGTGTTATTATTAAGATAAGCTGGGCCAAATCCAAACATTTGGTCCAAGGTCTGTTTGTTTCATCCATGCATTTTTTTTCAATCTGCTTTTAACAGTTCCGTTAGTTTTTTCTACTAAACCAGCACTTTGCGGATGATAAGCACAGTGATTTTTTAGTCTACCTAAGTTGTCTGCAACCTTTTGGATGATTTTGTTAACAAAATGGCTTCCGTCACTATAGATAATGTTTGGAATATCATGTGTTGGTATAATGGTCTTACATAGGGCCTTTGCCACAGTTGTGACATCAGGGTGTTTAGCTGGAAACAGCTCTATCCATTTTGAAAAAGCATCGATTATTACCAGACAATATTTGTAGCCCTCTCTTTGGTTAAGTTCAGTAAAGTCTATATGTACAGTCTGGAAAGGAAATGTAGATCTTTTTGGTCTACATTTTTCCTTCAGATTATGTTTTAGTCAAGTGACGCACGCTGTACAGAAATTTTTTTAGAAAGAAATAAATCCATAAATAATATTGATGTACCAGCCCCACCATCCCTCCTGTTGAGACATGCCAATGCCCATGGCTCAATATAGCTGCCCATTTATATAGTGACTTTGGAAAAATAGGTTTTCCTTCTGGTCAGAAATAAATGTTGCCTCTTTGTTGTGCACCTTTTTTATAGTGGCCAGCAGCTCTGACAGAAGCTGAGCATGTGTTTTCTTGTGGAGGTTTGCATTCCTCTATTTTGCCATTGCATTGCAAGCACATACAAGGTTGAAAATGTGTATTGACTGTCTGTGAAGATTGTAACTTCCTTGTTTTTGAACAGTCTGCATGCTTGTTTCAAGGCCACTATCTCAGCCGCCAGTGCAGAAAAATGTCCTGGTAGCGAACCAGACCTCAGTACTTTATCAGTTTTTTCTTTCTTTTTTTTTTTTTTAAACACAGTTCCCACCAACGTGTTTTTTATTTCATTAAATTGGTTGGTCATAGATACGTTTAGTCAGCATAGATGTTTTTTTCTGCATAATTGGTACCCAGGATCTACAATAATTGCACAGTCCCAGGAAAGACATCATCTGGTTTTTTTTGTTTGTTTTTTTCGTCTGTGGTTTAGGAGCAGACAGGATGGCTTTTTTTTTTTTTTTTGTCCCTGTTTATGCATCTTCCCTCACTGGAGAGAGTGTGACCCAAGTAGCGCACATCCTCTTTACACAACTACAGATAATTTTTGTTTACTCTATTTCCAGATTCTGTTAAAAAGCGCAACAGAGCTACAGTGTCTGTGATGCACTGTCGTTTTGTTTTTGATGCCACCAGAAGGTCATCCAAATAAACCAAATTTTGGCTCCCTCCTGGAGGGGAAAATTTTGCTAGGCAAGAATTTATTGCCTGTGAGAAAATTGTAGGACTTTCACAATATCCATGAGGAAGTCTGGTAAAGGTGTATCTTTTGCCTTCAAAAGTAAAAGCAAACCAGTATTGACTTTTTTTCTACAACAGGTATTAAGAAAAATGCATTGCTCAAATCTATTACCGAAAAGATTATGGCTTCTGGGTCGAGTCCATTCAGCAGGGTGTGAGGATCTGGCACAACAGGGGCCCTGTGAAATACTGCGGCATTAATTGCTTTCAGATCCTGCACCATTCGCCACCCCACCGATGGAGCCGCTTTCTTGACTGGAAACATAGGAGTGTTACAAGGCAAGTCCCAAAGAGGTTTAATCACTCCAGCCTGCAACAGCTCTTTTATAACGGGCTTGAGTCCTTCCTGTGCATCTTTTGTTCGAGGATATTGTTTTACACAGGGCCTGTGCTCTGTTTTTGGTCTGATGATTACTAATTGACAATCTTTTATGAATCCTACATCAGTCGGGCCTCGTGTCCACAAACTTGGGGGAAGATCTTTTAACATCTCTTCCTATTCTTCAGAAATAAATATTTGTCAGTGCACTAAACTTTCTTTTTCAGTCATGTGCACTGCAGGGGCGGCATTTGTCACCCATCCCAGGTCTTGTTTCCAAAGTCTGAGGCTTCTGCTGTGGAAATTGCTGTCCTCCTGTTTTTCTCAATCAGATGCTTTGTTTCCTCGTCTCACTTTTTCTACCAGTTTATGCCACTGTTTTCCCCGTGGCTTTGCTAAAGAGACATGGGGCGGCTTCCAATCACTATGTAGGTCTTGTGCCTGTCTACTGAGATCCACCAATGCCCCAACAAAGCTGCTTTTGTCTGTGTAAAGAGTTTTCAAAGTAACTCTTTGCTATCCCAATCTGTTTATTTGTTTCTGATATGCATCATCAACTCCAGGACTATGTTTGAACATGAGCGTGACATGCAAGTGTTCTAGTGACATGAGATCTTCAGCGTTTTCCATCATTTATTGCGCCTTTGCAACCAATGTTTCTGAGATCGAAGAAGGTGGTGTCCAATAATAATGTGCATTTCCTTCTGCTTTATGTACAAACATGTCTCCTCGGTCTTTCAATCTCACTGCAGTCATTCCTCCATTTGGGGCGGGCACAATGCATTTTCCAAAAAGTGTCATCATGTCTCGTCCCAGAAGGTTAAATAGACAGTGTTCGAAAAGGACTACAGGTGCTCAATGTGACTAGCCTGGACAGTGGTGATGGACAGTGCTTCTGTGGTTCCGTTAGCTGTACAAACACAGATGCATTTATGTGACAATGACAGCTTCACCGGCCTTTTATTAAGAACTGTCCTGCATGCTCCAGAGTCACAAAGGAACACAACTGGTTTTCCTGCCACCTCAAGTGTTATCTCTGGTTTGTGATTAGCACCTATGTACGCAGCCAGTATATCCTGTAAGTCGAGTTCCCACAGCTGAGTTTCATCCTGATTCCTTTCTCCATCATCTAGTCATGCTTGAGGGTGCTCTGTGTCTCCTCTTCCTGCACAAGGTCTCCTGTTGCTTTTACAGTCCCTGGCAAAAAGCCCAAAGTGGCCACAGCGATAGCACTCGTCCTCCCCTCCTGCCTGCCTGTGAAATCAGTCCCGTGGCCCCCTGCCAAAACTTTTGCTTCTGTCTCCGCCTCTGCCCCTCGTGTCTCTGCCTCCATCCCCTCCGAAGTAGAAAACATCCTCCTCTTTTCATGTCAGTAAGGCATGAATCTGTTTTTTCTGATCTCCTGCTTTTCTTTTTAGGGCCTCTGCTTCCAAAGCCTGGCAATGCAGACGTTGAACTCTTATCTGCTTTTCTGTTTTGCCTCTTGACGGCCTTTCTTTCAGTTTGAGATGATTAACTGGTTTCGCCCACTCCTCCGGTTTCAGTTTTCCTTCAAAACCATAAATCTCTTTCCACTTTTTTAGAAATTCAGTCGAGCCAGGGGGCTTTTTTGCATGAATTTAGCATCACCGGTTTCATTGTTATCATTGGTTTGGTTTTAGTACAGAAACTTCTCTTTTCTTTTTTTTTTTTTAACACATTCTTCTTTGCCAGTGCGATCTAATGGAGAGAAAATGTCTCACGAACCTACTAGTTCCTCCTTGAAAGACAAGCTTCTAGGGCAAACCTGTTGTTCACTCCGGTCTTTCACTGGGTGTTCTATCACAGGAGTAAGAGCCGTTTTACATTGTCCCACTATTTCACCTAATGAGTCAGCAATAAGCGGTTATTTTTTACTCCCCAGATAGATCTCAGTAGACACCATTAGGTTTGCCCACCATCTGAGCTTCGAGAATAAGTACTCTTTACACACACAGTCCTTTGGTTAGTTACTCACACAGTCACTCGAGTGCTTTTTATCTTTATTTATAAAGCGCTTACCCGCGGACTCCTCTATTTCACACTTGTCGTAGTGTAGACGTCAGTCACTTACTCTTGTTGGGGTATCCTCGAATTCTGTCAAGCCCGCCTCTGGAAGGAAGCTCTGGACCTAACTCAGCCGGCCTGCCAGGTAATGGAAAGCCGCAGGTCTTTCTTTTTGAAAGGACCTGGTCCTTTGCCGTGCACCTGTTCGGCCATCCCTTTGAACTCCTTCCAGGGAACAGGTTATGTTGAGATCTGGCTCGAAGGACCAAATTATGTTAGGTGAAAAACCTGCAAGAACAAGATAAAGGAGACAACCCCAGTATCGAGAGAAATAAAGTCACACAGTCAGCTTTCTTGTACAAGGGCAGAGAAATGAAATCACCTCACAGCCTGTTCATCGATCTGCAAAGTTCC
>OMNM01064026.1:8289-23807 GCA_900302745.1 Parablennius parvicornis | reverse complement strand
AGAGGCATCTAAAAAAAATGAGAACAGTGGAAAAGTATATTTTGCCCAGTAAAAACAATGAAATCTAAACATTAAAACTTCCACTGCTTACACACACACACACACACAAATGAAAAAAAGAACAGGAAAAAAAAAAATAAAAGACTTCAGCGAAAGGGCATTGAGTCTTTCTGTAGAAGCTGTTATTGGATCAGCTGTGAAAGAAACACAGGTCGCCGACCTCTTTCAAGTAGAAGGGAGATTCCTTTCTCAGCAGCACAGGCTGCGTTTGCACTTTTGTCCTCGTATTTGAGCGGGATTGGCGTGTTGGGGTCTGCAGCCGGGAGGTCGCTCTCCTTCTTGATGCTGCCGTCCACTGCCTTCAGCCCCTGTCCAGTGTAGCAACAATGAAGTAAAACAATCTCTTTACCCAAAACCGCAAGGGTATCATCTTTACAACTTTGTTTGGAGCAGTTAGATCAGACCTTCTTTCTAACATAGAAATAATTTGACCTGACACGACGAGATAAATCTTAAATCTTTTAATTTTTTCTTACACAGAAGATTAATACCCTGCAAACAAACTTAAATATAGAAATTAGGAATTTTTCTTCATTACAGCCCCAAAAAAAATCTAACATTTTGAAATTGTTTTTTTTTGTTTTTTTTTTGCTTACCATTCAAAAACACAACAAACAAAAAAAAAACCTAGAACTTGCCTTTAATACGCAGCTGAGAACATGTCTGCATCGCTCCTCTTTGTCTTGAGAAATAGGAAAAGTACAACTTGGCTGCAGAAATGAGAGAAAAACGTAATTATTTCTGAGCTTCCCTGGAATGAATCCTCTCTGTGTTCTGACCCCGCTGGCCAGAGTGAAGGAAAAGTCAAGAGGGTTAGTTTTAAAAAGTGACTCACTCTAATCAGATGAGTGGATTTGTATTTCTCTGGGACCGACAGCTCACCGACCGACCGGATCACGGCCACCGCTTTGCTGTCGTCCTGCGGGGAAGAGCTGTAGGAGCCGTTGTCGTTGCTGTCCTCCGTCAAGTCCTCGTCCTCTTCCTCCCCGTCGTCGTCGCTGTAGCTGTCCTCCGAGCCGCCGGCCCGCAGCGACTCGCCTTCGTCTTCCTCGGGGGGCTCGTCGAGCTGGAACAGCTCCGACAGCATGTAGTGGGCCGAGGCAATGATCTGAACAGACGGGAGATGGGGACCATCGGGACGGGAGTCCAATTTAATCAATCTGAGCTTCTGAAGCCTCACAAGTCATCTACTGAATGAAAAATATAAATCAATACCTAAAGTTTAAACTAATCCGGATTTTTTTATTCTAAAAGGTTCAAATTTTAGAATCTCCCAGTCTGTTTTACGACCCATCAATCATTTGTCCAATTCGTCTTATGACAGCAGGACCTGACTTTGAACCTAATCCAGGTGCTTCGTTACGCATCATCGTCCCCGTCTTCTCCCGACACATTTAACTCAATGAAATATGGACAGGACACGTCTTTCGTCTTCTGAAAAATCCACTCCTACCTGCGGATGCCTGTCCTGATCCAGAAGTTTGACGCAGTTTAAGAGGAGAGTTCGGATGGTGCCGTAGTGCTTTCGGTTCTGTCTCGCCTTCAGCATCAAGTTGCTGGCCACTCTGTGCAAAACATAAAGAACAGCATTATACTTCTAATCACTGCTTTGGGATCGTATAATCAGTTCATGTGCGTAATATTTAAAGTATATAGAGCAAAATACATACAGATTCTCCTGCCCTCAATATGTCCAAGATACTTACTTGTACAGTAACACGGCCACAGGGAGAGTGAAAGGATTCTGACATTTCTCTTCTTCTGCCTCCTCACACAAAGTCGTCAGATCATAAAGCTTCACAATGTCACTCCCACTAGCTGTGGAGAAAAATCAAATATATATATATACACATACATATTTTAAAGTTCAAAAAAGAGGAATAATTAAAGCCCAAGTGCTCTAAAACTTGTATTGACTCTACCTTTGAAAAGCCAGTAGGTGTGACCCTCTTTGGTGCAGTTGGACTTGAGAAAGGAGAGGATATTTTGGGCAATGTCTTTCACCACTCTCGTGGAAAAAGTGGAGTTTTCTAAATGAGGGATTTCTTCAGTTTTAATCATCTCATATTTCTGTCGGAGAAAACAAACACACCACATCAAAGAGGAATTCAACATATTGCTGGTGGTCCCAAAGACGCATCTCGTGTGCTCATTAACATACAAATAGATAACAACAAAAGAACCTCGGTACGATCAGATCAGTATTTCCGACGGTGAATATGCGACGTACTGATGAAGTTTTCCTCCTGTGTCAAGTATTATATTTCCATGATAATGCTCAGGTGAACGCAAACAATGGCAAACATCAGTGTGGAATGATAATATCTGAATAGGTAAACAACGGTCTACCTGAACGATACCGTTGACGTGAAAACACATGACGAGTTCTGGGACGTTGCACATCAGATTGTCCAGCCAGTAGTCGATACCTGTCAGTATGTTGATTGGCTTATTGTTGTCCCTGGAAAACACACACAAAGAAAGTCGGATGCTTGATTAAGCCGGGACAATGCAGTCAGTCTAATGTGTGATCTCTGGTTCAACTACTGACGTCAGCTAAACCAAATTAAAACCAGACCGACAGGAACCAGCGAGAACCACAGCTCGGACATGATGTGTTATTTTCTCTGCAGATTAAAAGACAACACAGCCAGAAAACACAGCACCAACATGAACCAGTTTAAAAAGTTTTTAATCATATATCATTAGTAAGTACAAGAAAGAAGAGCAACAATTTTTACAGAGGACAGCAATACTATATATGTATATAATCGTGAAAAATATATATATAATACTTAATAAACATAATAAAAGGTAGATATTGTGATAAAGAATACTAGTAATTTAAATATTGCCGCACTATATTTCGTATTCAAAATGTAATTGATTACATTTAAATAGTATATTATCAATTTTATTTGTAAATGTTCCTGTTCAATATTATTTTTAATATTATGTACATATCATGTACATTCATGTATATGTTTGATGTGTATGTGTGTGTGTGTATGTGTATAGTATATATTTATTGTGTATTGTAAAAATAATAATATTAGTTTAAAAAAAAAAATTATTTGTGAAATTATCTAGAGAGCGTTGTTTAGTTTTGTGATGGGGCAGGTGTGTATAAGCTTCTGCTTCAACGTCACACTCTTCCAGCTTATTAGTTGGACAAATGAGTGTTAGATGTCCTGTTTTTATTTTTTTTTCTGAAAACTGCCGACATAAAGAAAGTGCAGAAATACAAGCTTTAATGGTCATGTTTTTTTTGTTTGTTTGTTTTTGTTTGTTTTCAAACCAATTAATAATGTTGAATGAAAGCAAATTCAAAGAAATCCTAACCTGAGTCTCAGACTGACAGCAGGATAGCGACCGCCTCCGAAAATAGGCATATTGGACCCGACCAGCATGTGGATATCCTCGAATGTCCACATGATGTTTCGCACAAAGTCGTTTCTTAAACCCTGCCGGTGACAGCCAAGTGTATCATATCAGTGACTGAGCTGCTACTTGGAGTGAAAGTATGACTGATATACTGTCAAAAGATCGTGTTACCTGGCTGTTCTCTCCTTCGTTGAAGAGAGTCGGGAGGTTCTGCTCTTTGTGTACGGATGTCAGGTGACCCAGAGCGAACTTGCTGTCCACAGAAACGTGCTCCTACACATTTGATAACATCGATATTAAATTGAGTTGGCCATCTCGTTCATTGCAAGAAAAAGCAGCAAGTTCAGTAAAAACGTTCCCAAGCAAAGGCAAAAAAAATAATCTCATTTGTTGTGAAATCTGGAGCTTAATGATTGACTGTTTACCTGTTTGGGAGCGTCTGATTCTTCCGCATCCGACGACTGGCTGGTGAAGGCGGTGGGCCACGAGGAGCTGAACTCCTCGGCCTCGTTCTCCTCTTGTCCCTCATCCAGGTTGTCTGGTACCGGCTCTGCTGCCCCATCTCCGTTTATACTGCAGAAAACACGGACCGTGTCATAGCACAAGACTGAAAACCGTGTTCTGTTAAATGAGGTGTATCTAAAGTCAAATGATTCAAATAATAACAAAAAAAAAACAAAAAAAAAAAACTCACCTGTAGTAGAGGAACTTGGACAAGATTGCTTTCTGATACCAGTGCTCTTTGCTCTTCTTTTTCCTCTGCCATTTCTGATCGATCAGTCGCTGGTAAAAGTCTTTCAGCCACGTCCAGTCTCCTGTCTGCAACACAAACAAAGATTGTGATTACTGAAACGTGGCAATATAAAGTTACTATCATGAAGAAAAGTGATTAAATAGAACAAAACTGAATCGTGACTTTGTAAAGTATGGGAAGTGGTGTACCTGAGACGACCTCATGAAAAGCTCCTGGATGTCCAACTCGTCTAAAAGCAGCGTTCTCCCCACGCGGTGAACGGCCATACTGACGTGGGACTTGCTGTAAGGAATTTTCAAAAGCTTCTTGATGTTCTGAAGGTGACAGAAGACATTGTTAAAACTTTGCGGCTTTCTTCTACCAGGGAGTTACGGAGAGGGAAATCGCTTTGAAGCGGATTCACAAACCTCCGAGTCCGATACCACGTCGACGTCATCCCCGATGCAGTCGATGAAGTCGTAGGCCATCCCGAAGCTACAGGAATACAGAGTGAAATACTCGTTATCAAGAGATTAAACCGATTATCAAGTAACTCCCTATTAAACCGCAGCAGATAAAAGACTCATTTTACTTTTAGGTCTCTTTTGTTTAAATTGGTTTATATAATCAGAGCAAACTAGCAGAATGCATGGTGTGGATTACACACTGTGCCTAATGCAGACGCACCGCAGAGCGCTGATCGGTCTTCACGAGTGCATTCAGACTAATAATGACAGGAGCCCATCTGCCCAGCAGGTTGCTGCACTCCTGCAGAGCTGTGAGCTTTCAGCCTTTAATACAAAGTCTGATTAGTGCCCTCCTTCTTTTAAAGATATTCGGGACATCGCCAAACTGTATTATGTCCAATTCTCTCTTCTTTTTTTTTTTGGGTGTAGTGAACACATGAATATCAGCAACCAACTGATACCTGGAAAAGGGCTTGCTTTTGCTGCTGGATCCTAATACGGTGGTGCCAGCGCTGCCCAGCTGGGGGTTTTCTCTCAGCCAGTTGGCAGGCGGCAGCTTCAGGTCGGTCTGTTCTTGCAGGAGGGCATAGCTGGTAGGAGGCGGGGCGGCCGAGTACTTGACCACAGCACGGCTCTTTATCTCGCTGGAAGCCGAACAGATTGCAGAGTCCTGTAAATAGGAAGAAAAAAAAAATTATTATAGTAAAGGCGAAATGCATTTAACACACTGGCTGGTGTTGATTATTAATAATTGTATTTCTTTCATTTTCTGTATTCTACAGAATACAACTACATGCATACAACATATGAATGGTAAACTCTCTCGACATTTAAAAAAAAAAAATCCTTATTTTTCTATCCGGGTTCATGATGTTAAAATATCCTGCAATTGTGGTCATTAACTGTTTGTTTTTTTTAAATTGATGTTCTAAGTGTAGTCTATAGAGTGGTCAACTCCATTGTTCAGTAAAATATCAAAGCTCAAAGTCAGAAAATTAACACTACCTGCAACTGTTCTGAGCACACTGAACGTGTGTATGTGCGTGTGACGTAGTGTATCTTTGTTTACCAGCCCGATGATGGACTAGTAATATACTCAAGGTTTACTGTGCCTGTAATTACATTGTTTTATTGTGAACCATCAGGAGTGAACCATCACAGACCCAAAAGCAGAATTTCCAGTCTGTTTGCTTGCAGCTCAGTTGAAGAAATCAAGAGACGAAGATACAAGATTTTCCTATGGAGCATTATATATCTTTTTCCAAGTCATCTGTCCCAATAATGCAACAATTTTTTTTTTTTAAATAAGCTAAATAGCCTACCAACAATAGGCATTAAATGGCTCCTATGGTACCTTGCACTGATTATCCAGATGCAGCTTGTTTGGATCTTAACTTGGATAAGGTCAATGAAGCATATGGATCGATAGCTGAGTGAATGAGAAAAATCTCATTACCTTACAGAAAATGTTAAAAAAAATGCAAGTAAATGCATATCATATGGGGCTGTGGCGGCCTGGAGATTAGAGAAGAGAGACATGGGATGTGGAGTTTGCATGTTTAAATGGTCCTTGGTCCTTGACCAAGACCTTTAACTCCCATCAGCACCTCTGCATTCTAGAAGTAGGATGAGTCAGTGCAGAATAAAGGAACAAAGAATGATCATTTTATGTTTTATTAGTTCATAATTTCAGGCCTGTATATAATTAACAAGGTACACGTACAACTGCTGATGATTCCTGAATTTTCTGCACGTGTAGGTCTATTTTATATTTATTTTATGTCAGTAATTTACTGTGAGTTACACACAATGTCAACTTTTTTTGCATTTGGGGTTGTAGAGTTTACTCCTCAAGTTTCAACTGTTTTGCTGCATGCCACCGTGACAGTGTCTACATTCATAAACATCTGTGGTCAACCGATGATGACAAAGAGGACAACGGTGACATTTTATCTAATGAATGAAGTATCTTATGCATCTGGAGCTGGTGTGATTCCTCACTCACATGTTTGTAGTCTCCACTGATCTCCTCCTTTTCCTCCAGTGGAGTCCCAGGCTCTCCGTCCCAAGCTGATGCACTCATGCTGCACACTTTAATCCAGCAAACACCGGCGATGTCTCATCAACCACACCGCATATCCACAGCTCGGGTGGTCTGTCAACACTTTAGACTCTTTTCAAAGTAAATTATTCTAGTAAAGTTGATGACAACCGTGGTTAGTTTGCTTAGCCTGGCGAGCTAGCTCTTCGGGAAGAGCAACGTAGACTCGCAGAGCTTTAAAATAAAAATAAAAAAAATTTAAAAAAAAAAAACAGTGAAACAATATTGTTAGCGAATAACCAATGTACTGCACTCACGTGAACAGCTTCAGGTGATTTATAGAGTATACTAATGTTGAAATTTGAGTTATTTCTCGCTGTCGGCAGCCAGCAGTGTGTTTACAGGGTACACGTTCATGACCGCAGTGGTGTAACAACTTCCGGTTCACGAAATTAAAACTCCATGAATTAACAATATTCATCATTTAAACTGTTTTAAAAAAGCACTAATAAATAGAGTTTGTTAAAATTTTATATGTAAAACAATAGTTGGAATCGGTTTCCAGTACTTTCCATGTACAACAATAGAATTAATTTAAAAAAAAAATGACTAAACCGGAAGTACTTTTCGTAGAATTTTTCTAGAACATTGGAGCAATTTCTCCTTCTCTTGTTTTCTTATTACGAAATTCCTTTCCGGAAGTGGAATCCACTTTACTCACGTTCACCCAAAAATAACACACTTCCACATATTTAGTACATTTGGGATTTGTTTTTTGTTGTTTTTAGCTTGCAGTGAGATGTTAAAGCATGGTGTTTTTTATTATGTGATGAAAAATCCTGAAAACATACATAAAATATGAATAAAATGAAATATATAAAGGAAATAAACTCAATAATATTAAAAAAAAACAGTTCTTTGTCAAAAGTTCTCAAATCAAGGAATAACATTGTGTAATCAGTGTGTTAAATCTGTGGTTTTATGTTTTGAGTTTGTCTTCATTGGGATGTATTAGTTTTAGCTTTGTTATCAGTCTTGGAATTTTTTTTTTTTTTTTTTTTTTTATACAACACATTTGAGAAACATTTGAACAACCAACATGATATTATGTAGCCTTATATAGAATGTTCTTGGTTCATCCAAAAGCATGCACACACAGATAATTGATGACTCAACTCTGCATTTTAAAACCTTACTTCTTGTCTTTAAAGTTTTGAATGGTCTTGGGCATATATAAAACTCAGATTTATTTGCAGGATATGAAACATCCAGACCCCTGAGATCCCCAGGAAGAGGTTTACAAGTTCCCAGACTCAGAAGAAACAAAGTGAAGCTGCTTTTGGTTCCTATGCTCCTCACAGGTGGAACAAACCTCATAAACCTCTGTTCTTCAGATACATACACTTAAAACACTATAGTTTCCTTAAGCTTTCTAGTACACAATAGATGTTTTTTTTCTTACCTTTATCTTAATAATGCTTTTACTTTATTTGTTCTCCTTTTATGCCTTTCTGAATCCCTTTGTTTTAATATACTTCATTATATTAATCACCTAAGATTAAGATTGTCTATCTTTTTATCTTAATGTATTGATGCTGTATGAATAAAGTGGCCTTGCCTAAGTCTCTGTGTGTTTGCCCTGTGATAGACTGGTGATCTGCCCACTGTACAGTATACCAGTCTTTACTCACAGTCCACTGAGACCAGCACCGTACATTTTGTAATCCCAAGTTAGATAAAGTGGAATAAAAACTGCCCTCTAACTGTGATTGAAAGTACTTAACCAGAAGATCCAATATGATAAGATGCCCTCTCTAACTCATCACAAATGAAAGTCACATGACTGATTGATTAGATGCCGAGATCAAGGGAGATCAGCTTTATTCAACCTTCAGAATTCACACATGAATTTTCTTCTGGAAATGCAAACCGATAGTTTTGTTTTGTTTTTTTTAACTAATCAAAAAAAAAATTCCTTTTGTTGATATAATTCTTTAAAATATATGACATAACAATTTTTATTGTCAGGCTAAAATATGGGCAGAGGTTGCATCCAGCCGGGGAATGTGGAGCTGCTCTCTGAACAGGGAGGAGCTGTGAAGCTTGAGGTGCTGATGGTTAAGTTTTATCAGCTGCTTAAGATCACTTCTAAACATAAAACTGTGCTGTTCTTCTGCTTCGGGAGGATTTGGAGTAAAACCATTTCATCATTTCAATGGGAAGGTGGAAGAAGGATGTGCAAGCGCAGCTGCAAAGGAGAGACCAAAGAGAGAAACTGCCTTTTGTGGGCGTCTTCACAAGCTGTAAGAAGAATATTTATCTTTTCTCACTTTCAAATATGATTTTTTTTTTTTTTTTTTTTTAACTGTCCTAACTCAATACACCTGCTTCTTATCAGTGTCTCAGATGGAGGAAAGGTTTGAAACCAGACAACGGATTTGGGCAGAAATTCAGTCTGAAAGGTGAGAAGATGAATCATTTCAATGATCTCACATTTTACTTTAATGCTCCTCTGTATTTCTAAAGTTTATCATTCCAATTTTTTTTAGGTTGGAAACAAGTGCAGTAGAGGCAAACACTTCACTGCTTCAACTCCAGCTGACAGAGAGTGAAATCCTGGCTGAAAAGGGGAGTTCGTTCTACTGATAATCTTTAACATCACAACATGATTTACAGTCGCAGTTTGCACATACTTGATAGAAACACTCACATGAGGTAATCTAAATGTACATTAACCTCTTCATTGCATCCCTACTCTCTAGTCAAGACTAGAATAGTGCATTCTTATTAGAAATATGAAAAAACAATTGCTTGAACAGGCAGTATGCAAATTAAAGTGGTGAAAGTGTCCATTGTAAATACACCCAAAATATTATAAGGTACATTTTATGCAAACGACACACTGAATAATGGGATCAGGATTGCACTCAATCTTTCACAGATTTTTTTTTTTTTTTTAAGTTTCAAGAATTTTAAGGTGAAACTTGTTGTTTCTGATTAATTTGATGCTGTTCAACGGACTTTATTCCAGAACAATTCCACATATGTGTTAAGTTCTTACACCTCAAAAGACGGTGGTTGGATACCTTCACCACCATAAAGAATCCTTTTTTTTTTTTTTTAAAATAAGGTCACGGGTGGGGAAAAACGTGAGAATACATGTCGTCCTTAATTTGTGTGTGCAGGCAGTGAAGTTCAACTGATTGACGTCCTTTTGATTATTCAATCAGCTAATTGTCTTCACAGTTGTCTCAGACAGTCTCTGACCTGACCGCCGTTCTCAACCTGAAAGAGGCTGAAGTACAATACTGGCAATCACGGTAATTTCTAGTTGTCAGTCTCTTGGCTCACTATTGGAGCCACCAGCAGATTATACAGAGTATAATTCCACTATACAAGCATGTTTTTGGCTCTTAGTCATCTTGGCACTCGTTTCATATTTGGTATTCTTTTCATAAATATAGCTTTAGTAGAATATAAAATTTACTCTGTCCACAGCTCACTAATTTCCAAATCAGCTTTCACATTGTTCAATCATGACAGTCACTCAGTTCCGATTTGCACTTTTTTTGTATTGTTATATTTCTAGAGCAGCTGAACATTTTCTCATTGTTCAATAACATTGTATTCTCCTGCTTGCTTTTCGACATCACTGATTAGTGTGACAAGTTTTCTGCATTAAAGATCTGGTAAAGGCATTTTCAAAGTACACTTGCAGGTGAATGTTCTGTATCATACGAAGCAAACTATTCATCAATACATTAAATTTTAGGTCAAGCTATCTGGCTGAGAAAAAGTGTTTGGAATCGAGCAAACTAAGAGTTATTATTATTAAGACATACTTTACTTTAGTCAGCATAGGATAAGAGCATCTGTCAGGTCCGGTTGGTCGTCTTTACCCATACTGGTAAGTCTGACCTACAACTCAATCGGCTAATGTTTCATTTCTTGGTTGTTGTAGTGTGTCCCGATACCGTCAAGAGGCCCTTACTCTGGCTAAAGGGAGCAACCGCCTGAAGGAAACCCTCTCCCAGTTAGAGTTCACAGTTGAGTGTCAGACCAAAGAGTTATCAGCCCTGCAGGTTGAGCAGAGAGGCCTGAAGGAGGCACTGGAGCGAGCCTGGACGGAGAAGGAGACCCTTCTGCAACGATTGATGGAGGAGAAGAGTGAGGAGGCCGACAGGCTGAATAAATACAACGACACACAGGAGCGGTGAGAGAATTGATTGTGTGACCTATTCGCATCAGATGGCAGTACAGTCGCAGTTGGGCGGTTTGAAGTTGTGAGGACGAACTTCTTTTCCCCAGGTTACAGCATTTGGCGAAACGGATGAAGAAGCGTCTCAAAAAGGAAATGAGAAGGGAGTGTGCTCCCTTAAAGAGGGATGGATGTATGTCTTCATCAGCCGTTCAGGGTAAGAATCGGGCCTCTCAAAGTAAGATTAATACTAATTGCCTACTTAAAAGCTGCTCCACAAACACTCCTCAATGTTCTTTCTTCTTCCGGATTCAGGAGTGCGTTATGGTGAAATGTCACTTTGACAAAGTAGAGAGGGATTGTCCAGTTTGTGGGGGGCGATGCAATAAATCAGGTTATGATCTGCCAAGTCATTGAGTGAATGTGTTGACCTCAAAGTCTCATTTGGGTCAACTAGAAATTAATTGTCGATGAAAAAAGAGGCTCAGAATGTCTGAAAGCGTTCTGCTGTCTCATGAGAATCGCAAAGATAAAGACTATGAACATTTTTATCTATTGATTCTATTTATCTATCCATCTTCAAATATGAGTAGGAGATCAGACTTTTTAAACCATTAAAGAAAGAAATATAGATTTGCATACTGGAAATTTTGATACACTATTAGTTAACCCGTGTCATGCATATAAATGGCTACTGGGATATAATTCAAGAAACACAATGGCTGGAAAACTTCTTTTTTATTTCCCATTAATATCTATTTGGAGCTTGTAAATTCTTTGGTTATACCAAGCCTCATAATTTTTTTTTTTTTAAACATAATTAACTTGCATTAAGTCAATCAAATGACCAAAGCGGCTGATCTAAATGTGATTTCAAGGACTTCAGCTTAATATTCTGTCCAACAGATCAATACTAATCCCCCAAGCTGTGAGTCAAATGTAATAAAAAAGGTATTATTCAACCTTTTAATTGTGTCCATCTCGTCTTCAGGGATCAGTAACGGAACAGATGCACATCAGGAGCCTGCAGAATGAAATTGGGTCTCAGCTGTGGCAGAATTTCCCCGGGGACCCTCCTCGGTGGTCTCCGCTCCCTGTCTGTGCTCAACCATCAGAAAAGTGTCCTGAGGAGGAACTCTGAGATAAACTATCCATCTTAACATTTTCCCATTGATTTAGAGACCCATTGTATTGTTTACATGTTGTATTTATCAATGACTAAATCTTTGACACTTTAAGAGATAAACCACATGCATTTTCTCCACATTTGTCAAGATTTTTTTTTTTTAAAGAATAAGTTTGATGATCATTTTATGTATTTTAATGAAACTATTGCAGTATGAACATTTCTTATTGAAAAGGAACAATCGAGCTTAGGCCCGGGCTAATATGTTCCGTTGTGTTTTTGTCTTATCTTAATCACTTGTATAGAATAAAGATTCTTTTAAGCTGGTTTTGTTTTCTCCTGATTACACTTTTTAGTCTTCAGATTTTTTCTTATTTGTGGAAGTACTCCCAGTCTTTGGAAAAAAAACACACGCTCTGAAGTATATTATGAGCAACTGTGAATGAATTATTACTAATTGATGCACAATAGATTTTCACATGTTATGAAAAAGGACATTAAACACAGAATTCCATTTAAATTGCATGTATCTTTGAAATGATTTATTTTGAAACTCTTTATCATGCTTCTAGTGTTGATAATGCATCAGATGGTTTCAAGAATGACGGGAGTTAAAAAGAACCAATGTAAAACAACCTCTTAACAACTGGGCTCCATCATATCTTAAAGAACTGATAGTCCCATATCTCCCCACAAGGAAACACTTAATTCTCAGAGTGCTGGCGTACTGGAGGTTCCTAGGTTTTCTAAAAGTAGAATGGAAGGCAGGGCTTTCTGCATTCAGGCTCCACTGATGTGGAACCAGCTCCCAGTTTCAGTTAGGGAGGCTGACACAGTCCCTAAATTTAATGCCAGACTCAAGACTTTACTATTTACTCCCCCACCTCTCTCTACCTCTCTTTCTACCTCCTCCACCAACCCCGATCAGGGTCTGTATCCCTAACCCCTACCCGAATCAGGGTTCGCACAGGAAATGACTGTGTTGTATTTGGTGCTATATAAATAAAGTTACATTGATTTGAACTGAATTAAAAAAGTTATCAGAAATTCTGATACTTAAGTGGAAATATCTGCATATTCAGTACAAGTACTCCAGAATAGGTTTGTCATATTGACAAGACAATTGGATATCTGTGCATTTAAATATAAAGTTTCTCAAATTATATAACGTGTAGTCTCTTATTTTTCTTTTCAGACTCCTAGCAGAGCTGGGAACCACCACAGGTTCGCCTTACTTTCAGCTGGAGAATTCATTGAACCTTTAAAACGTTGCCACATATGCCCACTATTCAGGTGATACTCTCAGTCGGTGAAAGTAATGAGGACCCGCTCAACGCTGCTTGCAGCTTACATTTCTTTTTTCTGTCGTTGATCAGATATGTATTGGTCTGTTGTTAGTCCTGACTGCCGCAAATCCTCTTCTCCATCTCTGTGTGATGGGATCAGATGTCACGTTGTTTCTGTTGCTGTGTGTTTCCATGGTGACCAGTGTTTGCATCAGTTGAGTTGGACAGTGTGCGTGTTGTGCTGCTAAAAAACCACTCGGAGGACTCAAAGTCAGGCAAAATGGTGAAAGGTGGAAAACGATATTCTTCAATGAGCAACGATGGCAAATGGGTAAGAATTATTATTTGTTTTTTTTTTTGTTTTTTTATCACAAGCCAGATTAATATAAACTTTGAAGTGTGGCGGTGGAAATGAGGGCTTCTTTTTCTTCTCAGTTTGCTCATGCAGTTTTGAAAGAAAATGAGACGAAGACTCGTGAGACGTGTACAAGCACTGGGATCATGCTGGCTCAGATTAAATCATCACTGCCTCAGGCTTTACGCTTTGAACGCTATCCGAAATGGAAAACTGAGCAGGTGTGTATGGAAACAACTGCCTAGCTGTGTGATATATATATATATTTTTTTTTTGCAGCAGCAGCAGCAGCAGTAGCATAGTTAATGTGTTGAAAGCCTTAAAAGATTTCCATGTCTTTGTAAAGCAACCGTTTTGACTGACTTAAATGAGCTGCCTTACAGAAAACCAGAGATCGCTTCTCAGACCATGACAACAAGTACGCCCTGAAAGACAACATCTCTGTCTTCTCTCAGGTGAGTATGCAGTCACAAGTTCAGTGGATTATTAAAGTTGAATGAGTGCAACGTGAAGGGTTGAGCATCCAGCTTTATGTAACAAATTACACAAATTATTCCGTATTATGTCTGTATCTTTCAGGGTGTGGGACGGAAAAAGTGCCTGGATGATCGCAGACAGCACAACTCTCACTTCTGCCTGTGTCAGAGAGGAGCTGACAGTAACATTGAGGACACCGCACCGAGTCTCACGGCCTACCAGGGAGATTTCAAAGCAAAAGCTTCTGTCAGTCTCCCAACAGGAAACAGGAGGTTCACCCACAACCACCAACAGAAGTCTGCAGAGGCAGCTCTGATGCGGGAGCAGTCCTTCTGGTTCGTACGAGATGACTCCGCGCCGACCCCCCGGATGCCCCCCAAAGGGGGTGGTAGCTGCCAAATGATCTGTGCCACCTAAACCTGAAGACACTTTACATTTTGATATTATTGCCGCATAAAGGAGGAATACTGCAGAGTCCACAGACAATCAATTACAAATAAAAAGACTTGGTTTTCATTTTAAATCTTCTTCTTTTTTTTTTTTTTCAAAATTTTTATATGGTTCTGAGACATGAGAGACATGCCATGCACAGACACTTTTGGGTTATTATTTCCATATATGTACAGTGTGATTTTAAACAAAATAAGGATATAATATTACCATCAATTCTTAATTTTTCATGATTCATAGACCATATCTTTCCCACATCATTTGACCTCAGAATAATACAAACAAAACAAAACAAAACAAAAACTTTCTGTCATGTTGTACATTTCCTAAAATGTTTTCATTCATACAGACACATTTGAAAAAATGCAGACTAACTTCTATACTTTTGCTTCGAGAGCTTCAAAACTGCAATATTCAATTTACTGTAGTTTTTCATTTCAGCAAAGATTTTAAGCATTTCTGTTACTGTCAAATACGTACTTATCACTTAGTGATGTGTGTGGAGTTTTATCTTGCCAACAGATGCAGGGAATCTTAAATATGTGTCTGTTTTTATGGATTCATGCATCACAACCACTTCAGGTTTGTCCATGATTTAATCAAGACTGCACAGTGGTGTGCTGGTTAACACTCTTATCTCATCAGGAGATTGTCTACAGTTTGAATTTGGGCGTAGGAGTATTTTGATTTGGAGTTTGTGTATTTTTGCTGTGTATGCATAGGTTTCTTCAGGAAATCCCTCCCACGGTCCAAAAACATGCCTTTATGGTAAGTCGGTGACTCTAACATGTCTATGGGTCTGAGTGAGTGTGTTTGTCTGTCTCTGTGTTTGCAGACCTCACCAGAATTTTATCTGCCCTTTACCCGTTGTCAGCTGCGATTGGCTCCTGACCTTTGACCTTAAATCGGATTGTAGAAAAGAAATGGCTTTTTGTTTGGTT